>CM059431.1:6585541-6630311 GCA_030390025.1 Squalus acanthias | reverse complement strand
ACTACACGATAACATAAACAAGTTCCATCCCACCATCAAACTCACCATGGACTACTCCACAGAATCGGTTTCATTCCTGGACACACGAATCTCCATCAAAGACGGACACCTCAGCACTTCACTCTACCGCAAGCCCACGGACAACCTCACGATGCTCCACTTCTCCAGCTTCCACCCTAACCATGTTAAAGAAGCCATCCCCTATGGACAAGCCCTGCGAATACACAGGATCTGCTCAGACGAGGAGGAACGCGATGGACACCTACGGACGCTGAAAAACGCCCTCGTAAGAACGGGATATGACGCTCGACTCATCGATCGACAGTTCCGACGGGCCACAGCGAAAAATCGCATAGACCTCCTCAGAAGGCAAACACGGGACACAACCAACAGGGTACCCTACGTCGTCCAGTACTTCCCCGGAGCGGAGAAACTACGCCATGTTCTTCGCAGCCTTCAACATGTCATCGATGACGACAAACACCTCGCTAAGGCCATCCCCACGCCTCCACTACTTGCCTTCAAACAGCCGCCTAACCTCAGAAGTACCATCGTTCGCAGCAAATTACCCAGCTTTCAGGATAACAGCGACCACGACACCACACAACCCTGCCATGGCAAACTCTGCAAGACATGCCAGATCATCAACACAGATACCATCATCACACGTGAGGACACTACCCACCAGGTACATGGTACATACTCATGTGACTCGGCCAACGTTGTCTACCTCATACGTTGCAGGAAAGAATGCACCGCGGCATGGTACATCGGCGAGACCATGCAGACACTGAGACAACGTATGAACGAGCACCGCGCAACAATCGCCAGGCAGGATTGTTACCTCCCAGTCGGGGAACACTTCAGCAGTCAAGGACATTCAGCCTCGGATCTGCGGGTAAGCGTTCTCCAAGGCGACCTTAGGAAAACACGACAACGCAAAATCATCGAGCAGAAACTGATAGCCAAGTTCCGCACTCATGAAGACGGTCTCAATCGGGATCTTGGGTTTATGTCACGATACATGACGTGATCCGGACTCGAGTCGTCGTTGGCTTGTTCACAGATGTGATTCCCAGTAAAAAAGTAAAAATTTTAAAGTTAATCGTTTTACATACAGACGGCAGCTTTTGACACGTTCGACCCCATGCGACTCCACCTCATTGTCTCAGTTGTATCTTGCTATGTCTTTGATGTGGTACATTCCTGGCTGACCTGATTAACTTTATCACACCTCGGCAGATAAACAGTCAGGATGATTGAATTCAGTTGTCTGCAATTGTAAGTTACACATGCTTTGTTCTCTATCTATATATGCTTTGACGATTCTGTATCTCCTCACTTCACCCGACGAAGGAGTTTTAACTCCGAAAGCTTGTGATTTAAAATAAAACTGTTGGACTATAACCTGGTGTTGTGCGACCTCTTAAAAATAGTGCCCTGGGATCTTTTATGTCCATCTGAGAGAGTAGACGGGGGCCTCGTTTTAACGTCTCATCCGAAAGCAGCACTGCTCTGGAGTGTTAGCCTGGATTTTTGTGCTCAAGTCCCTGGAGTAGGACTTGAACCCACAACCTTCTGACTCGGAGGCGAAGGTGCTACCCACTGAGCCACTGGCTGGCGCAAGGATACTAAAAGGTAAGTTTAAGAACATAAGAAATAGGAGCAGGAGTAGGCCAATTGGCCCCTTGAGCCTGCTCCGCCATTCAATAAGATCATGGCTGATCTGATCCTAACCGCCAATCTACTATCACAGAACCATCTCCTGAACCTAACAGAATTGGACACACGAAATAGGAGCAGGATCAGGCTACACGGCCCCTGGGCCCACTACGCTACCCACAGGGCCATGACCAATCCGAACCTAGACTCATGTCCAAATTCCTGCCCGCTCCCCGTAACCCTTAATTCCCTTTACTTCTAGGAAACGGTCTATTTCTGTTTTAAATTTATGTAATGATGTAGCTTCTACAGCTTTTTGGGGCAGCATATTCCATGGACCTACCACCCTCTGAGTGAAGTAGTTCCTCCTCATCTCAGTTTTGAAAGAGCAGCCCCTTATTCTAAGACTATGCCCCCTAGTTCTAGTTTTATGTGATATTTGTTTTAATTTACTAAGGAACTGACTACTGTACTCCAATATAACTAAAGTGAGAAGTTGCAGAACACCAGGTTATAGTCCAACAGTTTTATTTGAAATCACAAGCTTTCGGAGCGCTGCTCCTTCGTCAGGTGAAGTGAAGGAGCAGCGCTCCGAAAGCTTGTGATTTCAAATAAAACTGTTGGACTATAACCTGGTGTTGTGCAACTTCTCACTTTTGTCCACCCCAGTCCAACACCGGCATCTCCGCATCATGGCCAATATAACTAGAAATTGTTTCATATTTTTTAAGTGAATTTCAGTCATTTAAAATCTGGTTACTCCAAAGTGGTAAATTGACGCTGATTAAAAAGGCTTATTTTTTTGTGATAAACCTATTTTCAGCTGTTTTAATCAAACTTCACCAAGTTACCACTTTTAAATATATCAAGGAAATTTTTTTTAAAGCAATTTGGGGAAAAAAATTAAGTTTTAAAATAGTGCCTGATTGCTCTGGCTCATGGCTAAGATTTTGCGTTCGACGATATGCAAATGAGTTTGAACGGAAAATCCGTGGGGTGGGGGACAAAACACATTTCAGAACAGGTATAATTTTGTGTGCAGTTTGCGCCAGAATCGGCAATTGCGCCCAAAGCGGAAAGCTATACCCCTTCGGGTACAAAAGCAAGGAAGTTATGCTGAACCTTTTTATAAATCACTGGTTAGGCCTCGGCTGGAGTATTGTGTCCAATTCTGGGCACTGCACTGGAATGACGCCATTGCCTTGGAAAGGGTGCAGTGGAGATTTACCAGCAAGGTACCAGGGTTGAGGGACTTCAGTTACGTGGCGAGACTAGAGAAGCTGGGGTTGTCCTCCTTCGAGTGGAGATTTAATAGCTTGCTTTCCAAGGCTGCTTGCCAGTTGGAAAGGGTGGGAAATTGGTGGTGGTGGTGGTGGTGGTGGTGGGGAGAGCGGGGGGGTGGGGAGGGGGAAACAATCAATGGTGTGGCAGGGTAGGAGCCTCGTCCGAGTAATTTTGTGGGGCCGAGCACCTCCCAATCCCACAAAATAAAAGTCAAAAATATCTAGTGCTGTTTTTTTCAGTGGCCTCCAGCAATCCTTTTAATTAGAGCTGGTTAGGTCGCACAAATGGACTGCCTGCTTGTACCTCAAACTGGTATTCGGGTTTCTATGTACCTCACAGATTTGTAGCACTATTATTGCACCCATAAAGCAGCAGGCTGGGTCTACTTTGTCCTATAGGGCTGCTCATTATCAATTGGGACACGTGGTAATATGCATGAGCAGGTATTCCCTTTTAGTTCCACGTTGCCACTGAAAGGAGGCCATCAACACACTGGGGGCGTTTGGGTTGGCTCTAATATTGGCAGCAAATCATTTTTTTGGTGAAGAAACTGTACGCTGCAGTTAGTGAAATTCTGCCGAGCTTTCCCTCAGAAGGTGAAATCGGCTCGACTGTACGAGGCCTATAGAAGATGGCATTCTCGAGGGGCCAAGTTTCACGTTGTGTCTTTTCCTAATAAATCTAAAGGTTCTTCATTTTTTTTTCTACAAGCTGAATCGCATAGAATTCACAGCACAGAAACAGGCCATTTGGCCCAGCTGATCTATGCTCCACACGAGCTTTCCCCCTTAAATGCATCTATGCTATTTGCCTCAACTACTCCTTGTGGTAGCGAGTTCCAGATTCTAACCGCTCTCTGGGTAAAGAGGTTCGCTGTCTGGATGATTTTTTTTTAATATTCGTTCATGGGATATGGACGTCGCTGGCAAGGCCATCATTTATTGCCCATCCCTAATTGCCCTTGAGAAGGTGGTGGTGAGCCACCATCTTGAACCGCAGAGGGGCAGTTAAGAGTCAACCACATTGTTGTGGGTCTGGAGTCACACATAGGCCAGACCGGGTAAGGTTGGCAGATTTCCTTCCCTCAAGGAGGACATTAGTGAACCAGATGGGTTTTTAATTCCAGATTGATTTATTGAATTAATTATTAATTGAATTTAAATTCCTCAGCTGCCTGTGGTGGGATTTGAACTCGCGTCTCCGGACCGTTAGTCCAGGCCTCTGGATTACAAGTACAGTAACATAACCACTATGCTACCGTACTCTCTGATTGAGGTGTTTCAAATGATAAAAGGATTTGATAGGGTAGATACAGAGAAACTGTTTCCTGTGGTGAAAGAACAAGGGGACATGATCTTAAGGTCAGAGCCAGGCTGTTCAGGAGAGAAATCAGGTAGCACTTTTTCCACAGAGGGTAGTAGAAATCTTGAATTCTCACCACCACCCCCGCCCCAAAAGGCTGTGCGTGCTGGGAGTCAATTGGAGCTTTCAAGACTGAGGTACATATATTTTTGTTGGGTGAGGGTATTAGGGTATGTGAGCAAAGGCGGGGAAAATGGAGTTGAGGTGCAGATTAGCCGTGATCTAATTGAATGGTGGAGCAGGCTCGAGGGGCTGAATGGTTTAGTCCTGTTCCTTCGGTGTCAGCTGTTGCCCAGTTGGTAGCATTCTCACTGTGCTGCACTGTCGGAGGTGCCGTCTTTCAAATGAAGCAGGGTGGGAGATGGCTCGTGTGGAGCATAGACCAGCTGGGCCAAATGGCCTGTTTCTGTACGCCTCGTCTGCACTCCAGGTGGACGTAAAGGATCCCGCGGCACTATTTCGAAGAAGAGCAGGGGAGTTCTCCTGGCCAACATTTATCCCTCAACCAACATCACTAAACAGATTATCTGGTCATCATCGCATTGCTGTTTGTGGGGTCTTGTTGTGCTGCCGCGTTTCCTACATTACAACAGTGACTACATTTCCAAAGTACTTCATTGACTGTAAAACGCTTTGGGACGTCCTGAGGTTGTGAAAGGCGCGATATAAATGCAAGTTCGTTCGTTCTTATAATCCTATGTTCTTGCTTTCCAGGGAAGTGGCACCTTGGTTTAAATTGTGAAACTAGTGACGATCACTGTCACCATCCGCTCCGTCACGGCTTCGACTACTTTTACGGCCTTCCGTTGTCCAATCTGCGCAACTGCAAGCCCAATGGAGGCGACATCATTTATGCAGGGGCGCGGAGTACCATACGTATCTCGGTCCAGGTTGTGACTCTAGCCCTGTTCACGCTGCTGGTGCTGGACTTCTTTCGACTCCTGCAGGTGCCTTGGAGAGCTCTGGCTTTCGTCTTTCTGGCTGTCGCGCTACTGCTTGCCGCCTTGGTGATTTTCTTCTCCCAATTTCGCAACCTCAACTGCATCCTGATGAGAAACGGGGAGATCATTCAGCAACCCTTCTCGTTTGAGAACCTGACGCAGAGGATGACTAATGAAGCCACAAGTTTCATGGAACGGTAGGAGATGTGGTTTGGTGTTTGAAAGTTCCCTCCTTCCCCTCCCACCCCACTTCATTATGTTTGATATATTGTCTTACTCCAGCTTATGGCATTGCATCAAAATTTAAATGATCGCTGATGCTTATTGGCCTTGGAAGGAGGTACAGCGCAGATTCACCAGAATGATACCAGGCCTTAAAGGGTTACGGCGAGGTTGCATAAACTTAGTTTGTTTCAGTTTAACAGGTTGAGGGGTGACCTAGTTTGAGGTGTTTAAAGTGATAAAGGGCTTCGATAGGGTAGATACGGCGAAACTGTTTCCTCTCTCGCCTTCCCCACTCGGCGGAACGGATCGCCCACCCGTTGTGCAACCCGCCCAATTTATTTCACCCCATTCATTTCATTGGGATGAAAATCGGGTGGGTTGCACAACGGGCGGGCGATCCATTCGGCCAGATCTTCGCCCCGACGATGAAGGTAACATTTTTCCAAGGAATGTCACTGGAGCTTTCGTCCTACCTCTTTGTTACCTCCAGACTCGACTGTTCCAGTGCTCTCCTGTCCAGGCCTCCACCTCGCGCACTCTGTACACTTGAGCTCATCCAAAACTTGGCTGCCCCGTGCCCTAACTCGCACCAAGTCCCGTTCACCCATCACCCCTGTGCTCGCTGACCTACATTGGCTCCCGCTCCGGCAACGCCTCCATTTTAAAATTCTCAACCTTGATTTCAAATCCTTCCATGGCCTCGCCCCTCCCTATCTCTGTAACCTCCTCCAACCCCACAACCCTCGGAGATATCTGCACTCTTCCAATTCTGGCTTCTTGAGCATCCCTGATTTTAATCGCTCCACCATTGGCGGCCGTGCCTTCAGCTGCCAAGGCCCTAACCTCTGGAATTCCCTCCCTAAACCTCTCCGGCTCTCCACCTCTCTCTCCTCCTTTAAGACACTCCTTAAAACCTCTTTGACCAAACATTTGGTCATCTGTCCTAATATCTCCTTGTGTGGCTTGATGTCAAATTTTTTTTGATAACTTGACGTTTTACTACGTTTTAAAGGTGCTATATAAATGCAAGTTTGCTGTGTGTGTGGTTTTTTTCTCTGTTCCATATCCTGGGATTTATTTCCCCACTGAGCTGACCAGGGCTGAAGCCTGTATTAACGGCGCCTTTATACAGGCCCAGAGACCAGCTTACTCTGACCAAGCCTTGGGATTCAGTGGGTTGTTTTTGTAAAACAAAGCTCCTGTTTATTTACTTTGAGGCTAATTACTTCACAAATCAGAAAAAGATGACTCATTTTTGCGACCTGTTACTGAGCTGTGCTGATCGTTACCCGTTCTCTGCGCTCCACAGGGCTGTGCAGAGTTGACATGGCGTCCAGCTCTAAGCTTGTTACTCGTCTTTATTACATTTATCTGGCTTTTATCTGAAGTTCTATAACCTTCAATCAGTAAAGTGCCAGCTCCTCTCTTCATCGTCCCCCTCTTCTCCCCCCCCCCCAACCACCCACACATTCTCTGGGTTAAAAGGCACAATATAATGGAAGTAACAACATGTCTGTAAAGATAGGTTAACTTTTTGGGGAAGAGGCCAATACTCTTCAACATTCCCTGTTCCCTCCCTTTTCTGCCTGTTGTGTGCACTCTCTTTCACTGCCTGTCGCTTTCATCTCTTCTTTCCAATTTTTCTTTGCATGTTTCTCTCTCTCTCGCTCTCTTATCTCACACTCGTCCTTCTCTTTTGCGCTCTTTTTTTCTCTCTCTCTCTCTCCCTCTTGCTCTCTCATCCTTATCTGGCTTGCTCTCTTATCCTTATCTCTCGTAAGATAAAAAGGTTACTTCCATCCATTCTGCATCATAAATTCAGCCAATAGGGATCACTGATTACGGAGGGAGATAGATAAACTTATGTTACTTTGTCAATTCAAGATTATTTTTATCTTAATTTAATTAAGTTTATGAACGAAGCTGCCGCTGGGTTACACAAGGAATGAATGACAGTGATACAACCTCACCTTGGAGAGTGGAACTCGACCTCCGCTTGATGAGATCCTCAGTCTCGGGAGTCGGCCTGACGCGTTGACTTCCCTTCCTTCTTCACCGGTGTTTCTCGACATCCCCTGACTTTTTTCTTCTTCAGAATCTCCTGATTCTGGGTGCGTACCTTGGCTTAGGTGTCAGGCCTCCCTTATACCTCATCTCTGCTTTCATGTCTACATCAAACAAGCTCCGATTAAGAAAGGGACAGATTAAAGGCTTCGATAGCAAAATACTGCGGATGCTGGAAAATTGAAGTCTTTCTGTAGATTAAAGTCTTCTGTAGTCCTCGTTTTGTATTTGAGTAGTGTTGATTCACCACAGCCCTGGGTTTGTTGACACAGTTCCTTCTGCTAATCGTCAGGGCCATTGTTGTTGTATGTGGTTTCCACACCTATTTGCTTTGAAGTCTCAGCTCCTCCGATACAAATTTTGCTTTGAAGTCTCGGTGTTTTCTCGTATCCTTGTGACAAGAAACATAGAAACATAGAAGATAGGAGCAGGAGTAGGCCATTCAGCCCCTCGAGCCTGCTCCGCCATTCGATGAGATCATGGCTGATCATCTAAACTCAGTACCCTGTACCTGCCTTCTCCCCATATCCCTTGATACCTTTAGCCTTAAGAAATATATCTAACTCATTCTTGAATATATTTAATGACTTGGCCTCAACTACCTTCTGTGGTAGAGAATTCCACAGGTTCACCACTCTCTGGGTGAAGAAATTCTTCCTCATCTCTGTCCTAAATGGCTTACCCCTTATCCTTAGATTATGACCCCTGGTTCTGGACTCCCCCACCATCGGGAACATCCTTCCTGCATCTAGTTTGTCCAGACCTGTCAGAATTTTATAAGCTTCTGCACATAGCAGACAAGCAGTCCATCATGCTCTCTGATGTTACAGTGGCTCCCGGTGCTGTCCCACATTGCCCCGCCTGCCAGTCACCGCGACGCCGCCGTGCTCCGTGAGATGGAAAAAATCACGAGCAACATCGACCTTCCCATTCACGAAGACTTGAAAAACCCACCACGAAAGCGCTTAAAATCGCGCCGGCCAGTCTGGGAAACAGCAGCCAATATTCACGCCGCTGGTATCGACCCACTATCCGGATGGATGGAATCGTGGGACACCTGCAACATAAAGAATCAACACCTCATCACTGACTCAACAGCAGAGGTCCCCGGCTTCGACCTCCCTCGAGGTCAGTGGTCAGCGCTCAACCCAATCCTCACAGGGCACGGACGATGCGGCCCCTGATCCACAAGTGGAAGATGAGGGACGACCTGAAGTGCGACTGTGGCCGTGAGTCCCAGACCATGGAGCACATCACATCAACCTGCCCACTGAGATCTGTTGCAGGAGGCACCTCATTTCTCGGCATCTCAGGAGGCCATCGAGTGGATAGCTAAACGAGACATCCCATTATAGGTTTTTCCCGTCATTCGAAACAACAGCACCTGAGGAACCATAATCCCTTCACTCTCTATCTTTCTCTAACTTTCTTCCCTCTCCCTGTTGCCTCCCCACCCCCGCTTCTCTGTTTCAGTCAATCGTACAAAGGGTCCTAACTCAAAACTTTAGCCTTCCCTTTCTCATTTCAGAGGCTGACTGACAGCCTTGCTGTGTGTTTCCAGCACCTTCAGTTCTTTTTCTTGCATGCAAGGGTTGGTGATGTAAGACTGATGGTGCTGTGAACAGCGTGACCAGCAGCTGCCAGGCTTCTGCATCTGAAGAATAAGGCTCTCCAAACCACAGAGACACATGCCTTCGGTTCTCTCTGATTATGGTCATGTAAATGACTGCTACACAAAGTATACTGTACCTCCGTAATCTCTGACTACAGCTTTAGTCTAGGCATGTTCGATTGGCTATGATGGGACATTTTATTTTCAGAGTTTTCTCCTGAATGCTCTGCCTTTCGCTGGGGTCCAGTTCCTTGGACGGCAGTAACCCTCTAGTGCCTTGTCCAGCTAGTGAGTCTTTGTGTATAGCCCTGGACAGTGATCGGGATCCAGCTGCTTGACCGTGAAAGGCATCACAGTCGACCTTTACCCTTTCCTCCCCCAACATCAACAAATGTGCACTTTGCAGCAGTCAGTCAGGAAAACAGAATCGTGACGGATTTTTTTTCTCTCTCTTTCCCTTTTTCTGTACCCCGGAAGTGCTCGCGCCTCTGAGTCAGTAGGTTTGTGGGTTCAAGTCCCACTCCAAAGACTTGAGCACAAATCCCAGGTTGACACTACAGTGTACTATTGACAGAGTGCTACATGATGTGACGTTAAACCGAGGCCCCTTCTAGCCCCCTCAGATGCACGTAAAAGGCCCCATGAACTATTTTGAAGAGGAGTAGGGGCGTTCTCCCTGGTGTCCTGGCCTATATTTCTCCTTCAACCAACATCACTAAAAAAAAAACAGCACATTGCTGTTTGTGGGAGCTTGCTGTGCGCAGATTGGCTGCCACGTTTCCTACATTACAACAGAGACGACACTTCAAAAGTCCTTCATTGGCTGCAGCACTTTGGGACATCCTGAGGTTGTGAAAGGCGCTGTATAAATGCAAATCTTTCTTCTTACCCTGGGACACTTGCCAATTGTAGCTGGTTTAGTTGAGATTAGATAACTCCAGACAGACGAGCTGTTGAACCCGAGACCAGTTTTTTTTTCTGTTGAGTGGATAGATTGCAGTCAGTGTCGCTTTTGGAAATAAAAATGTGAATTGTAATTTCTGTTGAATATTTTATAATCATCTTCTTTTGAGCGCTGATGTTGAGAAGGGGAATAGTAAAAGGAGAGAAAACTGGTCTGGAGAAGATAAATTGACTGGTAGTTTGAAGACGCTGCTTTAACATCAATAGCTAAGGTCATTAACATCTGGGCGCTTCAGCTACCTTGTCATTTGAGTTCTGGCTGGTCATTTGTTTTGCTCACACTGATTTGGTTACTCCTCCATCCCTTTATTGGGAATCGATTACCTTTTTTAGAAGTCCCAAATGTCCATCATGTTTTGATTTATATAACTATAGCTTAAGGCGTATGGAGTATAAAAGTAGGGAAGTTTTGATGCAACTTTACAGGGCACTGGTGAGACCGCACCTGGAGTACTGCGTACAGTTTTGGTCTCCATATTTAAGGAAGGATCTCTTAGGCAGTCCCTCGGAACCGAAGATGACTTGCTTCCACATTAAAAATGAGTTCTCAGGTGACTGATGAGTCCAATGCGGGACCTACAGTCTCTGTCACAGTTGGGGAAGACGGTGGTTGAAGGGGCGGGTGGGTGGAGTGCTTGGGTTGACGTGCGCTCCTTGCGCTGTTTGCGCTTGGCTTTCGAGGGGCTGGATTTTGAAACTGGGGTCGGGTTGGGGTCGGGAATCACACATTCTGGCTTGTGAACCCGCCTCCATCGAGATGTGGCCAACCCACTGTATTTTCCCTTGTTGAGCCCGCCCAGTGGGCTCAGCAGGCCAATTAAGGGCCACCCGGCAACAGGTGACGTCACAGACTGACATTTCATCTGTCAAGAGCTTTTGACAGATGAAATATCAGCGTTTGACAGCTCTGTGAAGCTGTCAAACACTGACAATATGATTTCTAACTTCAGTCCTTCCTCTCAGGCTGAGTTAGAAATCATTCCACCACAGAAAACAGAAGGCTGCCATTTTTGACAGGTCCACGGCTTTTCTGCTTTCTGTGCCGGTGAGATTTCTAACTCCCGAGAACTGAAGGGCTAACACCTGCAGGAGGAAGTTAAGGTAAGTAAAACTTTTTCCAACACTTAGCACTTACCCTACACACTTACCTCTGCACACATGCACCCATCACTCACCTGCCCACCAGATATATCGACCCCTCCAACCCCTGCAGACCCACGGCCCGCCCCGATAACTTGGCGTGGTAGCCACCTGTCGGGAAGCCCACACTTTTCTTTTTAAAATAGGAATTATGCAAAAAACTGCCTGTTAACTACCTGTTAACAGGCACTTAATTGTCACTAATCCCTTCCCACCTCGGGGAGTCGGGTCTCAGAACAGGTCGGGTACCCGCCGCCAGAGAAACTTTGAGGGTGTCCTTGAAGCGTTTCCTCTGCCCACCTGGGCCTCTCTTGCCGTGTCGGAGCTCCGAGTAGAGCGCTTCTTTTGGGAGTCTCGTATCGGGCATGCGGATGATGTGACCTGTCCATCGGAGCTGATCAAGTGTGGTCAAAGCTTCGATGCTGGGGATGTTGGCCTGAGCGAGAACACTGACATTGGTGTGCCTATCCTGCCAATGGATTTGCAGGATCTTGCGGAGGCAGCGTTGGTGGTACCTCTCCAGTGCTTTGAGGTGCCTGCTGTACATGGTCCATGTCTCTGAGGCATACAGGAGGGCGGGTATTACTACTGCTCTGTAGACCATGAGTTTGGTGTCAGGTTTGAGGTCCTGGTCCTCAAACACACTCTTCCTCAGGCGACCGAAGGCTGCACTGGCACACTGAAGGCGATGTTGGACTTCGTCATCGACGTCCGCCCTTGTTGACAGTAGGCTCCCGAGGTATGGAAAGTGGTCCACGTTGTCCAAGGCCTTGTCATGGATTTTGATAATCGGGTGGCAGTACTGTGTGGCGGGGGCAGGTTGGTAGAGGACCTTTGTCTTACGGATGTTTAGTGTAAGGCCCATGCTCTCGTACGCTTCGGTGAAGGTGTTGACGATGGTTTGGAGTTCGACCTCCGAGTGTGCGCAGATGCAAGCGTCGTCTGCATACTGTAATTCGACGACAGAGGAAGGGACGACCTTGGATCTGGACTGGAGGCGACGGAGGTTGAACAGTTTCCCGTTTGTTCTGTAAATTAGCTCCACTCTAGCGGGGAGCTTATTGAGGGTGAGATGGAGCATTGCAGCAAGGAAGATCGAGAAGAGCGTTGGTGCGATGACCCGGTCTGTACATGAATTGAGTCTGTGGTGGAACCGTTGGTCAGGATCACGGCTTGCATGTCGTCGTGAAGCAGGCAGAGGATGGTGACAAACTTTTGAGGGCAGCCGAATATGAGGAGGACACTCCATAAGAATACCTTAAGGAAGGATATACTTGCATTGGAGGCAGTGCAGAGAAGATTCACTCGGTTGATTCCTGGGATGAAGGGGTTGACATCTGACAAAGTTGAGCAGGTTGGGCCTATACTCATTGGAGTTTAGAAGAATGAGAGGTGACCTTATTGAAACATATAAGATTCTGAGGGGGATTGACAGGGTGGATGCTGAGAGGATGTTTCCCCTAGTGGGGGAATCTAGAACTAGGGGGCATAGTTTCAGAATAAGGGGTCGCCCATTTAAGGAGATGAGGAGGAATTTCTTCTCTGAGGGTCGTGAATCTTTGGAATTCTCTACCCCGGAGAGCTGTGGAGGCAGAGTCACTGAATATATTCAAGGTGAAGATTGACAGACATTTGAACTACAAGGGAGTCCAGGGTTATGGGGAGAGAGCGGGAAAGTGGTGTTGAGGCCAAGATTGGATCATCCATGATCTTATTGAATGGCGGAGCAGGCTCGAGGGGCCGATTGGCCGACTCCTGCTCCTGTTTCTTATGTTCTTAAATTTTTATTTTACATAGAATGCACAGCACAGAAACGGGCCTTTCGGCCCAACTGGTCCATGCCGGTGTTTATGATCCACATGAGCCTCCTCCCACCCCTCTTCATCTCACACTAACAGCATATCCTCCTATTCCTTTCTCCCTCATGTGCTTATCTAGCTTCCCCTTAAATGCATCTATACTATTCCCCTCAACCACTCCCTGTGGTAGCGAGTTCCACATTCTCACCACTCTCTGGGTAAAGAAGTTTCTCCTGAATTCCCTGTTGGATTTTAGTGATTATCTTATATTTATGGCTCCTAGTTCTGGTCTCCCCCATAAGTGGAAACATCTTCTCTGTCTACCCCATCAAACTATTTCATAATCTTAAAGACCTCTTATCGGATCAGCCATCCGCTTTCTCTACAGAGTATAGTTTGCTTCCTTTCTCCATGCCTTGTGCCATTTCCTGGCCAAAGACAGAGGCAGCCCACTAACGGGCTGTGTGCAGAGCTGATCTCTACCTCTGTTCCACCTCTACTTTGCAAAATTCGCCAGCATCCTCTGCTCCTTTTGACCCTGGTCCAGTGTGTCGTTTTGACCTCTTGCTTCTTGCTTCCCCCCACCCCCAAAACCGGTCTAGAGCCTTCAGCACACTCTGAAATTCTCTTCCTAAACTTTTCGGCCTCGCTGCATCTCCTCCCTTCCAAAACCTACCTCTTTGATCATACCAGCAGTCATCTCCTCTCCCAACTCCTACTCTGTGTCTGGTCTGTCCCCTGCGAATCCTCAGAGAACATTTCACTTTGGTAGAAGAAAGAAAGACTTGCTTTTATGTAGCGCCTTTCACGACCACCAGACGTCCCAAAGCACTTTACAGACAATGAAGTACTTTTTTGAAGTGTAGTCACTGTTGGAATGTAGGAAATGTGGCAGCCAATTTGCACACAGCAAGCTCCTATAAACAGCAATGTGATAATGACCAGATAATCTGTTTTATTTTAGTAATGTTGATTGAGGGATAAATAGTGGCCAGGACACCAGGGATAACTCCCCTGCTCTTCTTCGAAATAGTACCATGGGATCTTTTAGTCCACCTGAGAGGGCAGACGGGGCCTCAGTTTAACATCTCATCCAAAAGACGGCACCTCCGACAGTGCAGCGCTCCCTCAGCACTGCACTGGGAGTGCCACCCTAGATTTCTGTGCTCAAGTCTCTGGAGTGGGACTTGACCCCGCAACCTTCTGACTCAGAGGCGAGGGTGCTATCAACTGAGGCACGGCTGACAAGTGTTCTACAAGTGTAAGTTGTTGTCATTGGAAGTCCAAATTTGCGGTGGGAAATCACCGCACACCCAGTCTGCCCATGGACGTTGATGGACGCACTCCTGGCCGGCCTCCCACATTCCACCCTACGTAAACTTCAGGTCATCCAAAACTCGGCTGCCTGTGTCCCAACTCGCACCAAGTCCCGTTCGCCCATCACCCCTGTGCTTGCTGACCTACACAGGTTCCCGATTAAGCAGTGCCTCGATTTCAAAATTCTCATCCTTGTTTTCAAATCCCTCCATGGCCTCGCCCCCTCCCTATCTCTATAATCTCCTTCAGCCCCACAACCCCCCGAGATATCTGCGCTCCTCTAATTCTGCCCTCTTGAGCATCCCTGATTTTAATCGCTCAACCTTTGGTGGCCGTGCCTTCAGCTGCCCGGGCCCTAAGCTCTGGAATTCCCTGCCTAAACCTCTCCGCCTCGCTACCTCTCTTTCCTCCTTTAAGACGCTCCTTAAAACCTACCTCTTTGACCAAGCTTTTGGTCACCTGCCCTAATTTATCCTTATGTGGATCGGTGTCAAATTTTTTGTCTTAAAATACTCCTATGAAGCGCCTTGGGACGTTTTACTACGTTAAAGGCGCTATATAAATACAAGTTGTTGTTGTTGATGGTGCTGCAGCCTTGGGAGATGGAACGCTGCCGTGAGTGAAAATTTCAATGCCAGTTTCGTGAGATTGGAATTCCCACTCGCTGCAGAGCTCCATCCCGACCCCACCCCCGACGAAAGCAACAGGTGAAAGAAATAAAGAAAGACGGCCATTTCTACAGCGCCTTTCATGACCTCAGGACGTCCCCAAGCACTTTACAGCCAGTTGAGTACTTTTGAAGTGCAGTCACTGTTGTAATGCATCTAATTTGCGCACAGCAAGGTCCCACAAACAGCAATGTCATTTTTTTTTTAAGGGGTGTTGATTGAGGGATAAATATTGGGGTGGAGGGATGTGCCAGCATGAGCTGAGGCGAGGGAGACTGTCAGTGTGAACTGAAAGGTGGAGCAGCAGGGGAGAACAATGAGGAAAGAGGAGAGTTCCAGCAAGGATGGGGCAGAGAGAGAGAGAGAGAGAGAACACGAACCAAAGTGGACTCTGATGAGAGATTAAACTGAGACTCTGTCGGCTTTCTGCAGTATTCCAAGAAGAGCAGGGATGTTCTTGGTATTCTGACCAACCACCACTAAAAACAGATTATCTGGTCATTATCTCATTGCTGTTTGTGGGGCCATGCTGTGCGGAGATTGGCTGCTGCGTTTGCTACAACCGTGACTGCACTTCAAAAGTCATTCATTGGCTGCAAAGCGCTATGGGATGTCCTGAGGTCATGAATAGCATTGTATAAATACAAGCTTGTTCTTTTGGGAGGGGAGGAGGGAGATGATCACTTCTATGAATATGGGGGAGAGAGTAGTGCCTTCAGGTATCTGACAACCGTATAACATAGGAACAGGAGTAGGCCATTTAGCCCCTCGAGCTTGTTCCACCATACAATTACATCATGGCTGACCTGTGACCTAACTCCATATACCCACCTTTTTTTTTTTTCGTTCCTGGGGTATGGCCGTCGCTGGCAAGGCCAGCATTTATTGCTCATCCCTAATTGCCCTTGAGCAGGTGGTGGTGCGCCGCCTTCTTGAACCGCTGCAGTCTGTGTGGTGGAGGTACTCCCGCAGTGCTGTTAGGGAGGGAGTTCCAGGATTTTGACCCAGTGACGATGAAGGAACGGCCGATATATTTCCAAGTCAGGATGGTGTGTGACTTGGAGGGGAGCTTGGAGGTGATGGAGTTCCCATGCGTCTGCTGCCCTTGTCCTTCAAGGTGCAGAGGTCGCGGGTTTGGGAAGTGCTGTCGAAGTGCCACGGTGTGCAAATGGTGGAGGGAGTGAATGTTTAAGGTGGTAGATGGGATGCCAATCAAGCGGGCTGCTTTGTCCTGGATGGTGTCGCGCTTCTTGAGTGTTGTTGAAGCTGCACTCATCCAGGCAAGTGGAGAGTATTCCATCACACTCCTGACTTGTAGATGATGAAAAGGCTTTGGGGAGTCAGGAGGTGAGACACTCGCCACAGAATGCACAGCCTCTGACCTGCTCTTATAGCCACAGTATTTGTGACTGGTCCAGTTAAGTTTTTGGTCAGTGGTGACCCCCAGGATGTTGATGGTGGGGGATTCAGCGATGGTAATGCCGTTGAATGTCGGGGCGGTGGTTAGACATTCTCTTGTTGGAGATAGTCATTGCCTGACACTTGTGTGGCATGGATGTTACTTGGCACTTATCAGCCCAAGCCTGAATGTCGTCCAGATCTTGCTGCATGCGGGCATGGACTGCTTCATTGTCTGAGGAGTTGTGAATGGAACTGTGCAATAATCAACGAATATCCCCACGTCTAATCTTATGATGGAGGGAAGGTCTTTGATGAAACAGCTGAAGATGGTTGGGCCTCAGACACTGCCCTGAGGAACTCCTGCAGCGATGTCCTGGGGCTGTGATGAGCCTTTGCCCCATATCCCTCAATATCTTTGGTTAACAAAAATCTATCAATCTCCGGATTTTAAATTAACAATTGACCTCGGATCAACTGCCTTTTGCAGAACAGAATTCCAAACTTCTGCCACCCTTTGCGTGTAGAAGTGTTTCCGAACTTCACTCCTGAAAGGCCTGGTTCTAACTTTTAGGCTGTGTCACCTATTCCTAGACGCACCAATCAGTGGGAATAGGGTAGATAGAGAGAAACTATAAATTCCCCCTTAATATCTTGAAAACTTCGATCAGATCACCCCTTAACCTAAATTCCAGGGAATACAACCCTAGTTGGTGTAATCTCTCCTCGTAATTTAACCCTTGGAGTCCGGGTATCATTCAGGTAAATCTGCGCTGCACTCCCTCCAAGGCCAATATATCCTTCCTAAGGTGTGGTGCCCAGAACTGCTCACAGTACTCCAGGTGTGGTCTAACCAGGGCTTTGTATAGCTGTAGCAAAGCTGTTGGTAAACCATCTTAAAGCCAAGTGTGACAATAATGTACCAGGCCACATGTAAAATAGCTGCAGCTTTTTCAAAGGAAACGAGGGAAAATGCCCGGAGCATTCTATTACGCTAATGATGGAAGGTTTGATATAGCCGCAGCTTAAGTAATTAAACTTTGTGTAACGACATATCACAGAGCTTTTGTTTTCAAGGCTATTTTTTGAGGCTAGTAAAAGGTCCACTTTTACTAGTTTTCTAGACTGCCCTGTATGGAAGAGCACCAGAGGATCTCAAGTTGGCCCATCTGCTGGTTTAGTTTATCTCACACCTCCCTTACAAGAAGAAAAGCGTAAGAGGAGGAGCGGGTAAAGTTCAACCTCCGCGGTGGATCGACTGCCCGTTATGCACCACACTACTCTCCCAGAATCTTCTGGAACGGCAAAAAGCCAATTGTCCCAATAAACCCATTCTCTGTTTGTTTGATAGATCAGCCCCATTACTCACGAATCACTCAATCCCGTCTCTCTCTTGAAACACATCCAATTGCCTTGCACCCATTTGTACTGTCCGCTTCCATTTCCTTCCCTAATAAAGTTCCTTGCCTATGAAGAGATCCCACCCAAAGTATAACCCGTTTTTCTCTTTCAGACGGCAGCTCACTTGTTTCTGGTATTTTTTTAAAGTATTTAATTTGCATGTATCTGGTGTTTTGGACCTCATTTCATCCATGATTAGTCTTGGTCCAGGCCAACGCCAGACAGGAGCAAGACTTTGCATTTTAAATGTACTAATGGTTAACATACACGTGGTCCGTGTGATCTCTCGGACTGGTTTCAGCCACCTGAGCCGTTGGGAGAGGAGTTTTCCAGATGGTGTTTTTGTTTTATCGGCCTGTTTTTTTTTCTTTATTCTCTTCGCCTCTTCCAAGGGATGACGTGGCTGCGAGGGATAGGAAATGTCTAGTCATGATGTTCCAGGCATCATGAGTGTGGGGCAGGCTTGATGAGCCAGCTGGTCCTTAGCTGCCCGTCGTTTTCATACGTTCCGTAGTGCACAGAACACCCGCCCCCCCCCCCCCCCCCCCGCCTCCTCCATTGCTGCTGTGGGAGAGCGGAATCAGAAAACCATGAATGGAGCTGCTCACCCCACGGGGGGTCTTTGTACCTGGCGCCGAACCTCAAATTGTTTGTTTGAGTCATTTGCACCGTATGTGGGCAGAAGGCCCTACCCACGTGCGCGCACGGTGGACTTCTCCAGAATGCCCTCTCTCCCTGTTCCCTGAATCCCGACTAAATTTAAAATGGGACGATGGGCGGGCAACCTGCCCGAAAACAAGACTGGTGGTCACTCCATTTGCCATCAACGCGGTGACACCATGGCACGGTGCATTGTTGGCACCAGCGTGCCAGCTCACCCGCCCCCCCCCCCCCCCCCCCCCCCCCCCAAATAGTTTGGATAACCAAGCGTGCCTTGTACGCCTTTACACAGGCTGCACTTAATTTAACCTCCCTGACGAGGGTCTTTTTTTGTGTTTTTGCTCGACAGAAGCTCGGACCGTCCTTTTCTGCTCTTCATGTCCTTCATACCCGTCCACACGGCACTATATGCTTCTCAGGAATTTTTAGGAAAAAGCAAGCACGGCTTGTACGGCGACAGTGTGGAGGAGATGGACTGGAGCGTAGGTAGGTGTCTGCTGCTGTTGTGTGTCACGGTTGTGGCTTTTGTCGCGGGGAAATCTTTGGCTCATGTCTGCTTTCTGCGCAGTTCATGGTAAACTTTAGCCTTGGTACATAACTAAAAGTGGACCGTACGTGGTATATAAAATATTAAACGGTAAATCTGGAGCACCTGTTGTTGTTTTATCACATGAAAAAAGAAGGCGGCCATTCCAATGAAAGAAACCAAGGTCTTTGCCTCCTTTCCCTCCATGATCTCTAAATTGTCAGACTGCTTGTCCGACTGGATGAGCAGAAATTTTCTCCAATTAAATATTGGGAAGACCGAAGCCATTGTTTTTGGTCCCCGCCACAAATTCTGTTCCCGAGCCACTGACTCCATCCCTTTCCCTAACATCTGTCTGAGGCTGAACCACACTGTTCGCAACCTTGGTGTCATATTTGACTCCAAAATGACCTTCCGACCACATAACTAAGACCGCCTATTTCCACCTCCGTAACATCGCCCGTCTCCGCCCTTGCCTCGGCTCATCCGCTGCTGAAACCCTCATCCATGTCTTTGTTACCTCTAGACTTGACTATTCCAACGCACTCCTGGCTGGCCTCCCACATTCTAAACTTGAGGTGATCCAAAACTCACCTGCCCGTGTGCTAACTCGCACCAAGTCCCGTTCACCCATCACCCCTGTGCTCGCTGACCTACATTGGCTCCCGGTTAAGCAACGCCTCGATTTCAAAATTCTCATCCTTGTTTTCAAATCCTTCCATGGTCTCGCCCCTCCCTATCTCTGTAATCTACTTCAGCCCCACAACCGCCCCACAACCCCCCCCCCCCCCCCCGAGATATCTGCGCTCCTCTAATTCTGCCCTCTTGAGCATCCCTGATTATAATCGCTCAACTATTGGTGGCTGTGCCTTCTGTTGCCTAGGCCCTAAGCTCTGGAATTCCCGGCCTAAACCTCTCCGCCTCACTACCTCTCTTTCCTCCTTTAAGACGCTCCTTAAAACCTACCTCTTTGACCAAGCTTTTGATCACCTGCCCTAATTTCTCCTTATGTGGCTCGGTGTCAAATATTTTGTCTTTTAATACTCCTGTAAAGCGCCTTGGGACGTTTTACTACGTTAAAAGTGCTATATAAATACAAGCTGTTGTTGTTGTTGTTTTCCCCACCCAGAAGACCATTCCAAGTATCGATCACTCGCTTTACATGAAGGAGGCCTTGCTGTCCCAAACTGAACGTTGAGTTTTAGCCCATGCCTCCTCATTCTACTCTTTGCTCAACGTGAAGTTGCCTTATCCATGATTTATTCCCTTTTTCATCACCAACTCTCGAGGCTAAAATGCAGCTCATAATTTCCATGGCGTTCTCCTGGTTTCCTGCTGTACCTTCGGCAGACGATCGGCGGAAACCCTTGGAGAAAATGCGTGCGTGGCCATTTATGCCATTCGACCCGCTGGAGAATCCCCGTGTAGATTCCATGCATATTATGTTTGGTGGAACCGTTCGAATGAACCAAGAACATGTTGTGTCTGCATGCTGTGGTTAAGTTTCATGTTTCATGTATTACTGTACCTGGGTAGAAAAGCCAGGCAACTGATTTGAACAACCAGGGCTTCGCCCCCCTTACAGTACGCTTGCATATATGCTATTGACGTTCAACCATAGCTTTAATGTGACGGCTGTGGATGCTAGGACAATTGGGGCTTTCAAGACTGAGACCTGATAGAATTTTGGTGGATAAGGGTATCTAAAAAGGAAAAAAAGACTTGCATTTCTATAGCGCCTTTCACGACCACCAGACGTCTCAAAGCATTTTACAGCAAATGAAGTACTTTTGGAGTGTAGTCACTGTTGTAATGTAGGAAACGCGGCAGCCAATATGCGCACAGCAAGCTCCCACAAACAGCAATAATGATAATGACCAGATAACCTGGTTTTTTTTTTAGTGATGTTGATTGAGGAACAAATATTGGCCCCAGGACACCGGGGATAACTCCCCTGCTCTTCTTCAAAATAGTGCCGTGGGATTTTTACGTCCACCTGAGAGGGCAGACGGGGCCTCGGTTTAACGTCTCATCCGAAAGACGGCACCTCCGACAGTGCAGCACTCCCTCAGTACTGAACTGGGAGTGTCAGCCTGGATTTTTGTGCTCAAGTCTCTGGATTGGGACTTGAACCCACAACCTTCTGACCCTGAGGCGAGAGTGCTGCCCACTGAGCCACAGCTGACCCTCTAGGGATAGGGAGCCAAGGCTGGTAAATGGAGTTGAGGTACAGATCAGCCACGATCTGATTGAACGGCGGCCCAGGCTGGAGGGAATGACTGGCCTGCTGCTGCTCCTGTTCCTAGAGGGAAGCTGCCTTGATGGCTAGTTGGCGGATGCATCATGCAGTGTGGTACGAGGCGATACAGCACAGAACGGTACCATATTTCACCCCAGGTTTATGCTCAGTTAACTAATCTCAGTAGGGGTGCTGCCACTGGCCTCAGCATCCCTGGGATAGGGAAGAGGGAGTTAAATTCTGCCGCTGTTGCTGCTTCTGATTGCTAGCCAGTGACCCCACTGGACAAAGGGGCATGTGTGGACGGGATTGGACGTGGCGGTGATTGTTGTTTTAAAACCATCTTCTGTTGTTCAGTTGAGTAGTAAAGAATACAGCCTTATGGTTACAATCACTTTATTTTTTCTACTTTAACATAGAAAACAATCTAAATGCGGAGTATAATATCTTCAGAGTATAGCGCAGTTTACAAGCGGAGTTCTATCAGCAGTTCTGAGTGTAGGTAGGCACTCAAGTAGGTTTCTCTTTTTTTCTCAACTTAACACAAAAGCTTCATTTTTTATATACACTGATTTCTTTATCAAGCTGGAAGTGGCCTTGCCTTATTTGGTAGTCTCCGGTCAAATGCACCGTCCTTCAGCCGATTAATACGCACATAAGTTTACATTTCTCGTACACCAACGTTCGGTAGTTTACTGTCCTTCAACCGATTTGCCCATCAACATCCCTTGCGTAGGTTGCAGTGGCAATACTATAAGCATCCCAAGGCCTTAACTTCAATCTTGAACACTGGCTGTTGCTAAGTGAAATCTGTATCTCGCGCTCTCTCTCTAGCGCGCTCTCTTTCTTTCTTTAATGATGCCAACCACCTTTTTTTTGGCTCTATATTGAATGAACTAGATTCATTGGATACAGATTCAATAGTAGCCTTCTAAGAGAACTGGATAAATACTTGAAGGAGAAAAAATTGCAGGGATATGAGGAAAGAGCGGGGGGACTAGGACTAACTGGATTGCTCTTCGAAAGAGCCGGCGCAGACTCGATGGGCCGAATGGCCTCCTTCTGTGCTGTATTATTCTATGATTTCTACAATTAAACCTTTCAGAAGCTGAATTAACCGAGTTCCATTTGCCAACAGTGAAAATCTACACAGTTGAATAGTCTGACAATTGCAATTTTGATCAAACAAATGAAGAATGGGCACTTGGGTGAGGTACTAGACGGCAGATCTCCAGAGAGACTCTGCGCCTTCAGAAGAGGGTGGGGCAAGACGGGCAGCTGAGCACTTTTTTTTACTGGTGTGTGCTTTGCTCACCTCTAACCCACTGCGCTTCTGCTACATTAGCTTAATGCCCAGTTAAAACACTGTCTGGGCCACGTCAAAATTAGGGAAGGGTAGCTTTGACAGCCTTTCAGCTGCTATGTATGTTAATGTGGTTACTTCATGAATGGACACAGGAATGAGATGGATGTTGAGGGGATATTCCATCCCGAAACCTCTCCGCCATGGCTCAATTTGTAGCACACTCGCCTCTGAGTCAGAAGGTTGTGGGTTCAAGTCCCACTCCAGAGACTTGAGCACAGAAATCTAGGCTGACACTCCAGTGCAGTGCTGAGGGAGTGCTGCACTGTCGGAGGTGCCGTCTTTCAGATGAGACGTTAAACCGAGGCCCCTTCTGCCCTCTCGGGTAGACGTAAAAGATCCCATGGCACTACTGTATTTTGAAGAAGAGCAGCGGAGTTATCCCCCGGTGTCCTGGCCAATATTTATCCCTCAATCAACATCACTGGGAAAAAAAAACTGGATTATCCGGTCATTATCACGTTGCTGTTTGTGGGAGCTTGCTGTGCGCAAATTGGCTGCCGCGTTTCCCACATTACAACAGTGACTACACTTCAAAAGTACTTCATTGGCTGTAAAGTGCTTTGGGACGTCTGGTGGCCGTGAAAGGCGCTGTAGAAATGCAATTCTTTTTCTCTCTACATCTCTCTCCTTTTAAGAGGCTCCTTTAAAACCCTCCTCTTTGACCAACTTGTCCTAATATTTCTTGATGTGGCTCAGTGTCATTTTTTATGCTAACGCTCCTGTGAAGCACCTTGGGACGTTTTACTACGTTAAAGGCGCTGTATAAATACAAGCTGTTGTTGTTGGTGTTGTTGTTGATGCAATTTGAGTGCAAGAGTTGAATTGATTTCAATGGAAATTAAAATCGAACGGTTTCTATAACCGAACCGAAACACTAGTTTTATACCTGGGCGACAAGTTGAACATATTTGCCAATGTCTCTCTGCCTGACTTGCAGGGATTAAGAAAAGAAAGAACGGACTTGCATTTATTCCAGCTCCTATTTCTTATGTTCTTATATCGCACTGTACACAATCTCAGAACATAGGAACAGGCGTAGGCCATTCAATGAGATCATGGCTGATCTGAGACCTAACTCCATATACCTGCCTTTGGCCCATATCCCTTAATACCTTTGGTTAACAAAAATCTATCAATCTCAGATTTAAAATTAACAATTGATCTAGCATCAATTGCCATTTGCGGAAGAGAGTTCCAAACTTCTACCACCCTTTGTGTGTAGAAGTGTTTCCTAATTTCACTCCTGAAAGGTCTGGCTCTAATTTTTAGACTATGCCCCCTGGTCCTAGACTCCCCAACCAGCGAAAATAGTTTCTCTCATCTACCCTATCTGTTCCC
This sequence comes from Squalus acanthias, assembly GCA_030390025.1. Classification (NCBI taxonomy): domain Eukaryota; kingdom Metazoa; phylum Chordata; class Chondrichthyes; order Squaliformes; family Squalidae; genus Squalus; species Squalus acanthias. The sequence goes on along the minus strand of CM059431.1, from coordinate 6,606,346 downwards.
CTTAATATCTTGAAAACTTTGATCAGATCACCCCTTAACCTTCTAAATTCTAGGGAATACAACCCTAAATTGTGTAATCTCTCCGCGTAACTTAACTCCTGAAGTCCAGGTATCATTCGGGTAAACCTACGCTGCAATCCCTCCAAGGCAAATATCCTTCCTAAGGTGTGGTGCTCAAAACTGCTCCCAGTACTCCAGGTGTTGTCTAACCAGGGTTTTGTACAGCTGCAGCATAACCTCTACGCCCTTGTACTCTAGTCCTCTAGATAGAAAGGCCAGCATTCCATTAGCCTTTTTGATTATTTTCTGTCCCTGCTCATGACATTTTAATGATCGATGTACCTGGACTCCCAAGTCTCTTCGGACCTCCACTGTTTGTTTTTAGCTTTTCACCATTTAGAAAGTACCCTGTTCTATCCTTTTTAGGTCCAAAGTGGATGACCTCACATTTGCCTACATTGAAATCCATTTGCCACAGTCCCAAAGCGCTTTACAGTACTTTTTGAAGTGCAGTCACTTGTAATACAGGAAACGTGGCAGGCAATTTGCACACAGCAAGTTCACTAAACAGCAAAGAAATAAATCACCAGATCATTTATGTTGGTTTGGAATAAATGTTGGCCAGGACACCGGGTGGTACTCTCCTGCTCTTCTTTGAAATGTGCCTTGGAATCTTTCATGTCCACCTGAGAGGGCAGATGGGGCCTCGCTTTAACGTCTCAGTGGAAAGACGGCACCTCCGACAGTGCAGCACTCCCTCAGTAACACACTGAAATGTCGGCCCAGATTATGTGCGCGAGTCTCTGGAGTCTTGGCAGCTGTATTTTACACGTGTTTTCTCTACGTCTCAAATCAATTTCTTCACATTTCTCAGCCGGCCTTCCTTGATTTTCCGTCTTCAGCAATAGGGGCTTGGCACATCAAATCCATTCTTCCCTACCCAAGCCTTCAAACTTGAGATATTAACTGTTCTGCAGTTGGAGCCTCTCTTCGAACATTTGCCCTTCATCGGTCTGATGGGGCTCTTGTGGAAAGCTTTTGACGCCATGGTTCTGGGAAGATGCAGAGCGCTGAAAGTATTTCTGAACCAGCATGACCACTTGATCTTAACAAACTCCTTTTTGCACTCTTGCCCAACCGTTGAAGCCTGTTGGCAAATATTGACCTGGATTACAGCACACCCTTAGAAGCGGCTGCACGGTGGAGGAGGCTGCGGAGAGGTGGGAGTGATGATGCACTGCCGTCCCAGGTGCACAGAATGGCGATGATGACTTTGGCTGGTCCAGTCTCCGTGCTGTGGATGGGGCAGGAGCCAGATTGAACAGAGAATGATGAGAGAAGGTGGGCATGGAGTTGATTGGGGACAAGGAATTCCAGAGGAAAGGGAGGTTGGTAATTCGAGAGAACAGAGGGGTTGATGGTAGGCTTTTTAATGAGAAGGATGATTATGTTAATTTGGAAGTGGGGAGGACATTGCAGTTGGAGATGTACAGACTCAATCTCACTCAACTTCTGCCCAATTAGTCCCACTCCCCTGCTCTTTCTCCATAGCCCTGTAAATCTTTTTCCTTCAAGTATTTATCCAGTTCCCTTTTGAAAGTTACTATTGAATCTGCTTCCACCGCCCTTTCAGGTAGTCCATTCCAAATCACAACACCTCGCTGTTTCCTCAAGTCGCTTCTGGTTCTTTTTCCAATCACCTTAAATCTGTGTCCTCTGGTTACCGACCCTTCTGCCAGTGGAAACAGTTTCTCCTTATTTACTCTAACAAAACCCTTCATGATTTTGAACATCTCTAACAAATCTTCTCTTGTTCTTCTTAAGAGCAGAGAAGGTTAACCCCAGCATCTTCAGTCTTTCCCCATAACTGAAGTCCCTGGTACCATTCTAGTAAATCTCTTCTGCACCCTCTCCAAAGCCTCGACATCCATCCTAAAGTGTGGTGCCCAAAATTGAACACAATACTCCAATGTTTTATAAAGGTTTAGCATAACTTCCTTGCTTTTGTACTCTATGCCTCTATTAATAAAACCAAGGATCCCATATGCTTTTTTTTTTAACAGCTTTCTCAACTTATCCTACCACCTTCAAAGATTTGTGTACATAGACACCCAGGTCTCTCTGTTCCTGCACCCCTTTTAAAATTGTACCATTTAGTTTGTATTGCCTCTCCTCATTCTTCCTACCAAAATGTATAGAGTTATACAGCACAGAAAGAGGCCCATTGTGTCCGCGCCAGCCATCAAGCCCTATCTATTCTAATCCCATTTTCCAGCACTTGGTCCGTAGCCTTGTATGCTATGGCGTTTCAAGTGCTCATCTAAATGCTTCTTGAATGTTGTGAGGGTTCCTGCCTCTACCACCCTTCAGGCAGTGAGTTCCAGATTCCAACCACCCTCTGGGTGAAAAAGTTTTTCCTCAAATCCCCTCTAAACCTCCTGCCCCTTACCTTGAAACTATCACTTTACACTTCTCCGCGTTAAATGTCATCTGCCGTGTGTCTGCCCATTTCGCCAGTCTGTCTATGTCCTCCTGAAGTCTGTTATTACCCTCCTCATTGTTTACTTCATTTCCGAGTTTCAAGTCATCTGCACACTTTGAAATTATGCCCTGTATATCCAAATCCAGGTCTTAATATATATCAAAAAGAGCAGTGGTCTGAATACTGACCCCTGGGGATCACCACTGTATACTTCCCTCCACTCTGGGGAAAAAAACAACCGTTCACCACTACTCTTTGCTTTCTGTCCCTTAGCAAAATTAAAGCTCATGGGATTAACGGGCCAGTGGCAGCGTGGATACAACATTGGCTAACAACTTCTTCTGCAGTTTAGAAGAATGAGAGGCGATCTCATTGAAACATGTAAAATTCTTACAGGGCTTGACAGGGTAGATGCAGGGAGGATGTTTCCCCTGGCTGGGGAGTCCAGAACCAGGGGTCACAGTCTCAGAATAAGGGGTCGGCCATATAGGACTGAGATGAGGAGAAATTTCTTCACTCAGAGGGTGGTGAATCTTTGGAATTCGCTACCCCAGAGGGCTGTGGATGTTGAGTATATTCAAGACTGAGATAGATTTTTGGACTCCAGGGGAATCGAGGAATATGGAGATCGTGCAGGAAAGTGGAGATGAGGTAGAAGTTCAGCCATGATCTTATTGAATGGCGGAGCAGGCTCGAGGGGCTGTAATGCCTACTCCTACTCCTATTTCTTATGTTCTTAAGTCTATCATGTGGTGCTTTATCAAATGCCTTTTGAAAGTCCAACCGCGCTCCCCTCTTCAAACCTCTCCATTACTTCATCGAAGAACTCAATCAAGTTAGTCAAATGTGATTTGCCTTTAACAAATCCACGCTGACTTTCATTTATTAGCCCGTACTTTTCCAAGTGCCAACTAATTTTGTCCTGGATCATTTCCTCTAAAAGTTTCCCCACCACCGACGTTAGACTGACTGGCCTGTAATTGCCAGGTTTATCCCTCTCCCCTTTTTTGAACAAAGGTGTAACGTTTGCAATCCTCCAGTCCTCTGGTACCACTGACTGGCCTATAATGAAAGGCAGATGGCTGTTGTATGAAAGGTTGAAAACACTGGAAGCAATTGCAAATATTGTAATAAGCTGGAGGCATTACCGGCTCCAGTGTATTAATAATTATTAGTCTGTTAACATGAAGTGAATGCACTCAAACTATTAGGACTCAATTTAAATTCAATCTTTACCTTGTCTCCCAATATAATTACTGCAATGCAAAGAATTATTCACTAGTTTAGAGTTGGTATGACTTGACGATTGGAGTTTAAGCACTCAACAGCTATGCATGACAGTCATTTTACTGTTGAGCCGGGGGAGGAATGGGTTCAAATGGGCCATCCCCAAAGTTGTCCCTTTGACTATAGTTGAACGGAAAATATCAAATCCTTAGAATCTGAATGCACGCCACCGATGCATGAAGCTTAGGAAGTATCGAGCGGGAGAGGCAATAAGAAGCATGTTACAGAAAGACCGTTGTAATGGCCAGGGCATGAAAGTTTAAGAAAATTGGCAAAAGAACCAGAAGCAAGATGAGGAGAATTTTTTTTTTTTTTTTAACGCGGCGAGTTATGATCGAGAACGCACTGCCTGAAGCAGATTTAATAGTAATTTTCAAAAGGGAATTGGACATAAACTTCAAAGGGGGGAAAAAATTGCAGGGCTAAGGGGAAAGAGCAGGGGGCAGTGGGATTAATTGGATAGCTCTTTCAAAAAAGAGCCGGCACAGGCACGATGGGCCGAATGGCCGCCTCCTGTGCTGTAAGAGTCTACGTGACTGAAGATTGGCACTATCTGGAGGTAATGGAATGCATCCCAGCTGAGAAAATACTGTATGGAGAGCCAAATATGGTGTGTGTATATATGTGTGTAAAAGATCTAAAAACTGTTCCATTAGATGAGGTTTTGTGCTTGGGCAGATTTTGTTCAGTTATTTGGCGGAGATTCAATTCCTGGCATCGTCATTGAAATGATCCACTTGAAAATTGAATAACTTTGACAAAATTATGCTTTTTTTTTGGTAAGTGTAAATGTTTTTTTAATATATTCAGCGTTCCGTTGCCGGAGCTTCAGTTGGTTGGTGTTAATAATTTAAATGTAGATTTACTTCAACTGTGCTGAATAAGTTCTGCAGAGAAATAAAGTCTGAAATATTGGTGTACTCAAAGGGAGACTGCTGCCCCAGTCATGATCACACTTTCTATCGTTGATGCTCTCTTTTGTTAATGAGCCTCTTGCAGGAGGCTCTGTCATAGAGTCATAGAGTTATACAGCACAGAAAGAGGCCCTTCGGCTTTTCGGCCCATCGTGTCCGTGCCGGCCATCAAGCCCTGTCTATTCTAATCGCATTTTCCAGCACTTGGTCCGTAGCCTTGTATGCTATGGCGTTTCAAGTGCTCATCTAAATGCTTCTTGAATGTTGTGAGGGTTCCTGCCTGTACCACCCTTTCAGGCAGTGAGTTCCAGATTCCAACCACCCTCTGGGTGAAAAGGTTTTTCCTCAAATCCCCTCTAAACCTCCTGCCCCTTACCTTGAAACTATGCCCCCTGGTTATTGACCCCTCTACTAAGGGGAAAAGTTCCTTTCTATCTACCCTATCCATGCCCCTCATAATTTTGTACACCTCAAGCAGGTCCCCCCTCAGCCTTCTCTGCTCTAAGGAAAACAACCCCAGCCTGTCCAGTCTCTCTTCATAACTGAAGCGCTCCAGCCCAGGTAACATCCTGGTGAATCTCCTCTGCACCCTCTCCAATGCAATCACATCCCTCCTATAGTGTGGTGACCAGAACTGCACACAGTATTCCAGCTGTGGCCTAACTAGCGTTTTGTACAGCTCCATCATAACCTCCCTGCTCTTGCCTTCATTAGCCGAGGCATAGAATATAAGTATCCCATATGCCTTTTTAACCACCTTATCTACCTGTCCTGCTGCCTTCAGGGATCTATGTACATGCACACCAAGGATCCTCTGTCCTTCCTAGTATCCTACCATTCATTGTGTATTCCCTTGCCTTGTTAGTCCTCCCAAAATGCATCACCTCACACTTTTCAGGGTTAAATTCCATTTGCCACTGTTCTGCCCATCTGACCAACCCGTCTATCATCCTGTAGCCTGAGGCTTCCCTCCTCGCTATTTACCACTCCACCAATTTTTGTGTCATCTGCGAACTTATTGATCATACCTCCTACATTCATATCTAAATCATTAATGTACACTACAAACAGCAAAGGACCCAGCACCAATCCCTGCGGTACACCACTGGACACAGGCTTCCAGTCACAAAAGCAACCTTCGACCCTCACTCTCTGCCTCCTACCACTAAGCCAATTTTGGATCCAATGTGCCAAATTGCCCTGGATCCCATGGGCTCTTACCTTCTTGACCAGTCTCACATGTGGGACTTTGTCAAAAGCCTTACTGAAGTCCATGTAGACTACATCCATCAACTGCACTACCCTCATCCACACACCTAGTCACCCCCTCGCAAAATTCAATCAAATTGGTCAGACATGATCTCCCCTTGACAAAGCCATGCTGACTATCCCTGATTAATCCCTGCCTCTCCAAGCGGAGACTAATTCTGTCCCTCAGAATTTTTTCCAATAATTTCCCTACCACTGATGTTAGGCTCACTGGCCTGTAATTCCCTGGTTTATCCCTACTACCCTTCTTGAACAATGGTACTACGTTCGCTGTTCTCCAGTCCTCTGGCACCTCCCCTGTGGCCAGAGAGGTTCTGAAAATTTGTCAGAGCCCCTGCAATCTCCTCCCTTGCCTCACACAGCAGCCTGGGATACATCCCGTCAGGGCCTGGGGATTTATCCACCTTTTAGCCCGCTAAAACCGCTAGTACCTCCTCCCTCTCAATACTAATTTGTTCAAGTATATCACAATCCCCCTGCCTGATTTCTATGCCTACATCACCCTTCTCCATAGTGAACACAGATGCAAAATATTCATTTAAAACCTCACCTACATCTTCTGGCTCTACACACAGATTGCCACTTTGGTCCCTAATGGGCTCTACTCTTTCCCTGGTTATCCTCTTGCCCTTAATATACTTATAAAACACCTTGGGATTTTCCTTTATTTTGCCCGCCAGTGTTTTTTCATACCCCCTCTTCGCTCTCCTAATTTCTTTTTTAAGTACCCCCCTGCACTTTTTAACTCCTCTGGGGCTTCCACTGTTTTTAGTCCTTTGTATCTGCCAAAAGCCTCCCTTTTTTTCCTAATCTATTCTTGTATATCCCTTGACATCCAGGGTTCCCTGGGCTTGTTGGTCCCACCCTTGACCTTTACGGGAACATGTTGGCGTTGTACTCTCTCTATATTTCCTTTCTGAAAGACTCCCATTGCTCTGATGTGGATTTTCCTACAAGTAGCTGATCCCATTCCATTTTGGCCAGATCCTGTCTTATCATATTAAAATCGGCCTTCCCCCAATTTAGAACCTTTATTTCCGGTCTATCTTTGTCCTTTTCCATGACTACCTTAAATCTCACCGAATTATGGTCACTGTCACCAAAATGCTCTCCTACTGACACATCTACCACTTGCCCGGCTACATTCCCTAGAATTAGGTCCAGTACCGCTCCCTCTCTTGTAGGACTTTCTATATGCTGGCTCAAAAAGCTCTCCTGGATGCACTTTAAGAATTCCGCACCCTCTAAGCCTTTCACACTCTAACTATCCCAGTTTGTATTGGGTAAGTAGAAATCCCCTACTATTATTACCCTATTATTTCTACACTTGAGATTTGCCTACATATCTGTTCCTCTATCTCCCCCTGACTGTTTGGGGGCCTATAGTACACTCCCAGCAAAGTGCTTGCCCCCTTTTTGTTTTTAAGTTCTACCCATATGGCCTCATTAGAGGAACCTGCTAAGATATCATCCCTCCTTACAGTAGTAATTGACTCCTTGATTAATATTGCGACACCCCCTCCTCTTTTACACCCGCCTCTGTCTCGCCTGAAGATTCTATACCCCGGAATATTGAGCTGCCAGTCCTGCCCCTCCCTCAACCATGTCTCTGTGATAGCAATAATATCATACTCCCATGTGTTCATCAACACCTTCAATTCATCTGCCTTACTCGCAAGACTCCTTGCATTAAAATAAATGCCATCCAGCCTTGCCATACTCTCTTGTGCCGTTACATATTTGCTCTGCCTTCCAGGCTGACTTGTTTTTTCCTCTATATTTGGCTGTGCATCGCCCCCTACTATAGCTCCACTCCGTATCCCATCCCCCTGCTAAGTTAGTTTATGTGATTTTTGCGGGTGTAGATTAAATCTTGTTGCAGGAATACTCACTTAAAGCACCGTGATGGCCTTGTTATCCTTGCATGTTACAAATAAAGAAAGAAAGACTTGCATTTATATGTACTTCTTACAATTTAGTATGCTGTATTCGCTGCTCACGATGCGATCTCCTCTACATTGGGGAGACCAAACGCAGATTGGGTGACCGCTTTGTGGAACACCTCCGTTCAATCCGTAAGGGGGACCCTGAGCTTCCGGTCGCCTGTCACTTTAATTCTCCGCTCCACTCCCACTCTGACCTCTCCGTCCTCGGCCTCTTACACTGTTCCGATGAAGCTCAACGAACAGCAACTCATCTTTCGATTAGGCACTTTACAGCCTTCTGGACTCAACATCGAGTTCAACAATTTCAGACCATAACCTCTGCCCCCATCTTTTTTTTCATTCTCATGTCAATCATTCTGCCATTGCCATTTACACTTCTAGAGTCATCTTTTGTTTCTTGACTTGTCCCATTACCATCTGTTTTTGCCTTGCACCATCATCCCTTTTGTCTCTTAATCTCTCCTGCCTTCCATCCTATCACAGACCTTCCCTTTTGTTCTCCCCCCCCCCCCTCTCCTCTCCCCGCCCCCCCCCCCCCCCCCCCCCCCCTCCTCGTAACTGTAATCCCTTATCCCTGGAATCATTCCAGTAAATCTCTTCTGCTCCCTTTCCAAAGCCTTCGCGTCCTTACTAAAGTGTGGTGTCCAGAATTGGACACAATACTCCAGCTGGGCCCGAACTAGTGTTTTATAAAGGTTCATCATAACTTCCTGGCTTTTGTACTCTCTGCCTCTATTTATAAAGCTCAGGATCCCATAAGCTTTATTAACTGCTTTGTTAACCTGTCCTGTCACCTTCAAAGATTTGTGCACAAACACCCCCAGATCTCCCTGTTCTTGCATCCCCTTTAAAATTGTACCATTTAGTGTGTATGGTCTCTCCTTATTCTTCCTACCGAAATGTATCCCCCTAACACTTTTCTGCGTTGAATTTCATCTGCCATGTGTCCGCCCGTGCCACCAGCTCGTCTATGTCCTCTTGAAGTCTATTGCTATCTTCCTCGCTGTTTACTGCACTTCCAAGTTTTGTGTCATCTGCAAATTTTGAAATTGTGCCCTGTACCCCCAAGTCCAAGTCAATAATGTACATCAAAAACAGCAGTGCTCCTAGTGCTGAAGCCTAGGGAACACCACTGTGTACCTCCTTCCAGTCTGGGGGGAAAAAAAACATTTACCACAACCAATGTTCCTTGTAAGCCGTGCGGCCGCGCAGCGCCCCAGGAACCCCGCGCAGCCGGCTTGCCGGCTTTTCAGTGAGAAAAACCGCACATGCGTGTTATTTTGACTGGCCCACGCAGCCCCTTAATTGTGTCCAATTCTGGGCACCACACTTTAGGAAGGGCATGAGGGCTTTGGAGAGGATACAGCAGAGATTTATTAGAATGGTTCCAGGGATGAGGGATTTGGGTTATGTGGGTAGACTGGAGAAACTAGGGTTGTTCTTAAGGCGCCCAAGAAAAATTACAGGGAACATTGACCACAACTCTGTTTTCTATCCCTTAGCCAATTTTGCATCCATGCTGCTACTGCCCCTTTTATCCCTTGGGCTGCAATTATAATAGGCCTATTGCTTATCATTGGATCTCAGAACATTCCAAAGTGCTTCCCAGCCAGTAATAACTTTTTGAAGAGTCGTTACTGTTATTTGGTAGGCAAATGTGGTGACTAATTTGCACACAGCAAGGTCCTACAAGTACCAGTCAGATGAATAACAAATGTTTCTTGGTGGTGTGGGTTGAGGGATGAATGTTGCTCAGGGCACCCGGAAAACAGCCCTGTTACTTTTCAAGATAGTGCCACGAGATCTTTTACATCCACCTGAGAGAGCAGACTCTGTTTAATGTCTCATCCGAAAGACGGCACCTCCGACAGTGCAGCACTCCCTCAGCACGGGACTGGAGTATAGGCCTAGATTCTGTGCTCAAGTCCTGGAGTGGGACCTGTGCTCACATCCTTCTGACTCACAAGGCGAGAGTACTACCACCAAGCCATGCTGAACCCAGCTTCTCCGCTGATGAGGCAACAACGCTAAGAGCTGTCATTCTAAAATCCATGAAATTCAAACCAGACAAACTCTTAGTAAAAAAAAATGCATGTGCAAATAGAACAGCTTGCATTTATATCGCACTTTTAATGTCGTAAAACGTCCCAAGATGCGAAGCATCATCAAACAATATTTGACACCGAGAATACGTAACCAAGTTGCCTGGACCTCTTGGGCGCAGTTGCCAGGGCCTGTGGGTCGCATTTGGCCTACAGGCCCTACTTTAGGCACTCCAGATAAACAGGCCTAGAAATTCGCAGGCCGACTCGAACTGGGTGCAGGGAACACCTGACCGGGTAGGAAACTCAGTAGCCAACTTGTGCACAGCAAGCTCCCACAGACAGCAATGTGATAATGACCAGATCATTTTTTAGTGATGTTGGTTGAGTGATAAATATTGGGGAGAACTCCCCTACTCCTCTTCGAAATAGTGCCAGGGGATCTTTTACGTCCACCTTAATGGGCCTTGGTTTAACGTCTCATCTGAAAGACCTTTTGACAGTGCAGCACTCCCTCAGTACTGCACTGGGGAAGTGTCAGCCTAGATTTTTGCGCTCAAGTCGCTGATGTGGGACTTGAACCCACAACCTTCTGACTCAGAGGTGATCCACCTGAAGTGGTGGATCGTGTCACCGGTCCAAAATTCAGCAGGGACTAAAATAGGTTTTTGATGTAAGTGATTAAGGGCATAAGAGAGAGTATAGGATAGGATTCCTTAATCTTCAGGACCTGAGAGAGGGATGGCAGTGGTCATTTCCAGTACTGTACATTCCCTAGGTTCTGAAAGGAGAAGGTCACTTTGGGGCTAAAGGAGTGAAAACAGACAATGCGGGGATTGGAAAATTCACACTGGTGCAGAAGGAGATACTTGTCTGAGGTTGGAGGTTAAAATTTTAAGCTTTACTTTACCTGGAGTTTTCCTATTCAGTACCACTACACAGGAACATCGAAACAGGAGTAGAGTAGGCCATTCAGCCCCTCAAGCCTGCTCAACCATTCAGTTAGAACACGGCTGATCTGTACCTCAACTCCATTTACTTTAGCTCCATATCCCTTGATACCCTTAGCTAACAAGAATCTAGTGATCTGAGTCTTGAAAGCTGCAATTGTCACCTAGCATCCACAGGGGGAGGGAATTCCAGATTTCTACTACCCTTCGTATGAGAGTGTATGTCCTAATTTCCCTCCTAAATGGTCCAGCTCTAATTTTAAGATTACGACCCTCGTTCTTGATTTCCCCCACCAGAGGAAATAGTTTCTCTGTGCCTACCCTATCCTAAATGAGGTGCATTTATTCACTAAGTCATGATGGGGTGGGGAGTGGGCCGCGGGAGGGAGATCAAGGTTGAAGTGTCAGACCCTGTTCCGCAGTCACTGATTGATGTATGTTCAATGCAATTACGTTTTGAAATTTCAGGACAAATCTTGGCTTCATTGGAAAGGCTCAATCTAAGCAACCAGACTCTTGTTTACTTCACCTCCGACCAAGGTGCCCATCTTGAGGAGATCTCTGACAGAGGGGAGGTCCACGGGGGATGGAATGGCATCTACAAGGGTAAGTGAGCGTCGCCATGATGACATGAACAACTAAATCTGTGTATGTTTTCACCCATTGAGAGTTGCTGCAGATTGGACGACATGGTGAGTCAGGAATATTTATTCTGGGTTAATGGCCCAGGAGTAATACTGTACTACTGACCCACATTGCTTCCCCAAATGTCTTCCCTTTTCTCTGGAAAGTTACTGATGGGTGCCAGCTGCTTCCATTACCTCAGCCAAATGGCCATTCTTTTGTGAGCCTTGATCGTGAGTGCTAGGAGGCTGTTCTCTCCGCCCCCTACCTCAGCTCATCTGCTGCCGAAATCCTCATTCCTGCTTTTGTTACCTCCAGACTCGACTATTCCAATGCTCCCCTGGCCGGCCTCCCTTCTTGGGCCCACTGTAAACTTGAGCTCATCCAAAACTCAGCCTCCTGTATCCTAACTCGCGCCAAGTCCCACTCACCCTTCACCCCTGTGCTCGCTGACCTACATTGACTCAAAGTCCGGCAACACCCCGTTTTTTTTTTTTTTAATTCTCTTCCTTGTTATCAAATCCCTCCATGGCCTCGCCCCTCCCTGTTTCTCTTCCAGCCCTAAAACCCTCCAAGATCTCTGCACTCTTCCAATTCTGCCTTCTTGTACGTCCCCGATTTTTATCACTCCACCATTGGCAGCCGTGCCTTCAGCTGCCTAGGCCCTAAGCTCTGGAATTTCCTCCCTATACCTCTCCGCCTTGCTACCTCTCTCTCTCTCCTCCTTTAGAACAGTACTTAAAACCTACCACTTTGACCAAGCTTTTGGTCATCTGTCCTAATATCTCTGTGGCTCGGTGTCATATTTTGTCTGATAACACCCCTGTGAAGTGCCTTGGGCCATTTTACTATGTTAAAGGCGCTATATAAATGCAAGTTGTTTTTGCACTGTGGCGGGCACCACAGCCACGGCGATCCTCTCCTCCCTTGACATTCACAATATGTATACTTTCCATCAGGTGGTTACTGGATAGTGATTGAGAGCGTGAGCCTTGTTGATGTTTTTCCTCTTCATTTTAATTTCCCCTACCTGCCAACCTAGGGCATGAAGACCAATTGTAAGTGCCCTCATGCTCCTCTGCCAGCTGCTTGACCAGCGCGAAAGCTAGTCATCATGCTTAAGGATCTCCAAACCCAAGCCACTGGGAAATTAATGAGTTGAGTTTTTGTTTTGCCTGAACTGGAAGCCACGCACACTCCCCCCGTAGGGAAACGCCCCACTTACCTAAGTCCAGAGATGCTGGCAAGAGCTAAGGCCTGGGCTCCCCCAAGTATGAACAAGTGTAGCACAGGGATCCCTGTAACTATTCCAACGCACTCCTGGCTGGCCTCCCACGTTCTACCCTGCGTAAACGTGAGATCATCCAAAACTCTGCTGCCTGTGTCCTAACTCGCACCAAGTCCTGTTCACCCATCACCCCTGTGCTCGCTGACCTACATTGATTCCCAGTTAAGCAACACCTCAATTTTTAAAAATTCTCATCCTTGTTTTCAAATTCCTCTATGACCACGCCCCTCCCTATCTCTGTAATCTCCTTCAGCCCTACAACCCTCCGAGATATCTGCGCTCCTCTACTTCTGGCCGCTTGAGCATCCCTGATTTTAATCACTCAACCATTGGTGGCCGTGCCTTCAGCTGCCTGGGCCCTAAGCTCTGGAATTCCCTGCCTAAACCTCTACGCCTCTCTACCTCTTTTCTCCTTGAAGACGCTCCTTAAAACCTACCTCTTTGACCAAGCATTTGGTCATCTGCCCTAAAATCTCCTTATGTGGCTTGGTGTCAAATTTTGTTTTAAAACGCTCCTGTGAAACGCCTTGGGACGTTTTACTACGTTAAAGTATTGAGTATTGTGTGCAGTTTTGGTCGCCTTATCTGAGGAAGGATGTTCTTGCCATGGAGGGTGTGCAGCGAAGATTCACCAGACTGATACCTGGGATGGCAGGAATGACGTACGAGAAGAGATTGGGTCGATTGGGCTTATACTCGCTGGAGTTTAGGAGAATGAGAGGGGATCTCATTGAAACTTATAAAATTCTAACAGGGCTAGACAGACTGGATGCAGGAAGGATGTTCCCGATGGCGGGTGAGTCCAGAACAAGAGGTCACAGTCTAAAGATAAGGGGTAAGCCATTTAGGACAGAGATGAGGAGGAATTTCTTCACCCAGAGAGTGGTGAACCTGTGGAATTCTCTACCACAGAAGGCAGTTGAGGCCAATTCATTAAATATATTCAAGAAGGAGTTAGATATATTTCTTAAGGCTAAAGGGATCAAGGGATATGGGGAGAAGGCAGGGACAGGGTACTGAGTTTGGATGATCAGCCATGATCTCATCGAATGGCGGAGCAGGCTCGAGGGGCCGAATGGCCTACTCCTGCTCCTATCTTCTATGTCTATGTTTCTATATAAATACAAATTGTGGTTGTTTGCCTTTTTTAATGGCCTTGTCCACCTGCATTGCTACTTCTAATGATTTGTGAGTCTGTACCCCCCCAGATTCCTTTGCTCCTCTATTCCATTTAAACTCTTATTTTCCAAGGAGTATGTAGCCTCCTTATTCCTCCTACCAGAACACACCATCTCACACTCTGTATTGAAATACATTTGCCATTTACACTCCCATTCTGCAAGTTTATTAATGGCTTAACATCTTTGGCATCTGATCAGAAGCCACGTCCATTTGGGTGGGGAGGATCGGAAGTGAAGCTGATGGTCACGGAATTAGCAATTGTAGCCCAAATACCTTGGGGAGGAATTTTAACCTGGAGGAGCGCGTGGGTTTGGGTGCGGATGGAGGGGTTAAAAACCGGCAAAAATGCGAGCGCGTCGGGCAGACGACCCCAACCCGCCGACTTCCGCATTTAACTCTAGCGCGTTGGGATGGTTGCGTGTAACGCCCTCGGGAGAGGCGGGTTGCCTATTAACATCCGGTAATCGCTCAATTGGAGCGATATTTCAGCACAGTTTTAAATTTAAGGTTGCATCCACGTGTTTCCTGAAACTCGCCATTGAAAGCAAGGCGAGAACACAATGGCAGTGACGGGGCTGATTAAAACTCACTGCAATAAATGCTCTGTGCCCATCGCTGCTTTCTTCCCTACGAGTGGGAAAGGGTTTGTTCGCAGTACTTTTGCTGAGAGCCTACTTTCTACCACTTTGGAGGTTTTCGGAATCACATCAAGATGGGTGGCGCCTTGGCTGCCTTAGATTGGACCTCAGTTGAGGGGCAATATGACCAGCAGCAGCAGCCTGCTGTTCAGAGACCTGCAGCTGGACAGCAGAGAGGGGAGAAGCAGAAGGGTGTAGCTCGTAGGAGGCACTACCCGCGACACAGGGTGTACAGGCTGAGGCCGAGTTTCCTTGATGTGTCGGAACAGCAGTACTTCAGGAAGCCCAGATTGTCGCGTCGGGCGGCGGCAGACATCTGCAGCCTCCGAGAAGAAGACCTGCTCCCTGATGGACCAGGTGGCCACGCTCCTGCTGCTGACCTCCTGGGCCACCTCCAGCCACCCCTTCTTTGTAGCAGCAGCAGGTTTCATCCTCTCATCGCTGGGGAAGAGTATCTCACTCTGGCTCCTCCACAACCCCCAGCATTACCTCAAGGGAGGCGTTATTGAAGCGGGGCGCAGCCTTTGAGCGTCCGGAATCCATTGTCACACCTTGGCCCGTAATTTCCGATGGGAGGCTTCCTGAGTGCGGAGGCCTCCTATCGGGGGGGGGAAAAAATCGACACACTTACCTGAGGGCTCCCAAGGTCCGGACACTTCAGCTCCTGGGCCTGTCCACAGTCGAAATGCGCAGGGCCCACGTATCCCAGGGGCGCAGGTGGTTCGCAGTCGTCCCCGGGATCACGTGGGCCATGGGGAGCCAATAGGAGAAGAGAATCTCCCTTCATACTTTTGACAGATAGACCTGTCAAATATGAGTGGAGATCACCCCAAAAACACATCAAAACATTAAATACATTTTTAAAAAACCATCACATTTTTAAAATGAGTTAAAATTACATTAAATTAAATATCTTAAACAAAATTTAAAATTTTTTGAAAAACATAAGTTTTTTACGGGGCTAAAAATAAACTTACCTTTTTTTAAAATATTTTTAAATTATAAATGAGTGGAAAAAAATTTGTTTTTTTCCTCTTATGCTGGTAAAAGCAGGCCTTACACTTTGCATGCCTGAAACTGGCATTTCCGATGTCCCTACGGGTATGTACACAGCAACCTGGAAGCAAAATGATAATGAGGGGGCTGCGTTAAAATGCCACAGACAGATGCTCTGAACTTACTTCCAGGTTTCCCACGTGATATTGGACCCCCCCCCCCAATCCCAACGCGCCTCAGCGTTGTTAACGTGGCCTCTGTTTCAAATGAGCACCGTCTGCCACCATACTGTGTTAGCGTCTGAAACTTTGAATTTATTAATTAACGGAGTCCTTCCGGGGCTAAACGAGAGTCAAAATCAAGCCCGTCATGAAGGCACTTATGCTTTTCTTCCTAATTGGTGCAACTTCGAACTATTTCCTAAAATGGAGCGTGTCAAATAGCCACTGTGCCTTTAGCGGGTGCTCATTCTAAAGGAACAACTTGGTGCATATTTGAAACGGTCATGTTTTATTCAAAGCACTTTACACCGGAGTTTAATCTAAGTAATTAATGATTACCTAACAAAATAGAGAAGCAGAATTTCTTTTTTCTTTTTAAACCTAATTTAGTAGTGCATTACGGAGCAAATCTTTCTCCAACCCTCTTCATAATGAAGTCCTGATTAGTGGCTGCTGGAGTCTCCATTAACATTGCAGCGTCTTTTAATCTTGTGTTAATAGCTGGATTACTGATCCAGCTGTATGCTAAAGAGACTTTAATCCTCGTTTCGAAGTTTCTCATTCCAAGAGCGTCATTGGGAATTTCAATGGGGACACCACAGAGACTTTACGAGCAGTGCATCCGACCCACCTCCTGAAATTGGTTTATACACTTGTTTCCTCTGCTCCTGTAACGCTGTCCTACACGCTCTTCCTCCTCCCTGAATCCTCATTACGTTGAAATCCTCTCTTGTCCCTTCTCGTCTCCGATAATGCAGCCCGACTCATTCTTCCTCCTCCCTGAATCCTCATTGCGTTGAAATCAGGACTCATTGCACCATCTGGAAACATTGGAACTCCTTACCTGCCTCACTCTGCTCTTCCTCCCTGCAATCTTCAGGCTTTTAAAACCGAAGCTTGGCGTCAAAATATTCCTGATTCACCTCCTTTTCTCTCTTCTTTTTAATTTTCATAGAATAGTACAGCACAGAAGGAGGCCATTCAGCCCATCGAATTGGCGCCGGCTCTTTTGAAGTGCAATCCAGTTAGAATCGTTACTGCACAGTAGGAGGCCATTCGGCCCATCAAGCCCGTTCCGGCTCTCTGCAAGAGCAATTCAGCTAGTCCCACTCCCCCACCCTTTCCCCATAGCCCTGCAATTTTTTTTTCCTTCAGGTATTTATCCAGTTCCCTTTTGAAAGCCACTATCGAATCTGCCTCCACCACCCTTACAGGCAGTGCATTCCAGATCATAACCACTTGTTGCGTAAAAAGTTTTTCCTCATGTCACCTCTGGTTCTTTTGCCAATCACCTTAAATCTGTGCCCTCTGGTTATCGACCCTTCAGCCAGTGGAAACTGTTTCTCTTTATTTACTCTATCTAAACCCTTCATGATTTTAAACACCTCTATCAAATCTCCTCTTAGCTTTTTCTCTGCTCCAAGGAGAACAACCCCAGCTTTTCTAGTCTATCCATGTAACTGTAATCTCTCATCACCGGAATCATTCTAATAAATCTCCTCTGCACCCTCTCAAAAGCCTTCACATCATTCCTAAAGCACGATGCCCAGAATTGGACACAATACTCCAGCTGGGGCCGAACTAGTGTTTTATAAAGGTTTAGCATAACTTCCTGACTTTTGCACTCTATGCCTCTATTTATAAAGCCCAGGATCCCATATGCTTTATTAACTGCTTTGTTAACTTGTCCTGCCACCTTCAGGGAGGATTTATGCACAAACACCCCCAGGTCTCCCTGTTTTTGCACCCCCTTTAAAATTGTACCATTTAGTGTGTATGGTCTCTCCTCATTCTTCCTACCGAAATGTATCACCTCACACTTTTCTGCGTTGAATTTCATCTGCCATGTGTCCGCTGATGCCACCAGCCTGTCTATTACTATCTTCCTCACTGTTTACTACACTTCCAAGTTTTGTGTCGGCTGCAAATTCTGAAATTCTGTGCCCTGTACCCCCAAGTCCAAGTCATTAATGTATATCAAAAACAGCAGTGGTCCTAGTACTGAACCTTGGAGAACGCCACTGCATCCAGTCCGAAAAACAGCCATTCGCCACAACTCTCTTATCCCATGGGCTTCAATTTTGCTAACAAGCTTAATATGTGGTACTTTATCAAATGCCTTTTGAAATTCCATATACACAACATCGACTGCACTGCCCTCATCCACCCTCTTACCTCATTAAAAAAACTCAATCAAGTTAGTCAAACACAATTTGCTCTTAACAAATCCATGCTGGCTCTCCTTTATTAGTCTATGCTTGTCCAAGTGGCTGTTAATTTTTTACATTGGATTACATTGGATATACGGCACAGAAACAGGCCATTCGGCCCAACCAGTCCATGCCAGCGTTTATGCTCTACTCGAGCCTCCTCCCGTCTTTCCTCATCTAACTCTATCAGCATAACCCTCTATTCCCTTTTCCCTCATATGCTTGTCTAGCCTCCCCTTAAATGCATCCATACTATTCGCTTCAACCACTCCCTGTGGTAGCGAGTTCCACATTCTCACCACTCTTTGGGTAAAGAAGTTTCTTCTGAGTTCCCTATTGGATTTCTTGGTGACTATCTTATATTGATGGCCTCTAGTTATGCTCTTCCCCACAAGTGGAAACATTCTCTCTCTATCCACTCTATCAAAATTTTTCATAATTTTAAAGACCTCTATTGGGTCACCCCTCAGCCTTTTTTCAAGAGAAGAGACCCCCAGCCTGTTCATCATTTCCTGATA
Source organism: Squalus acanthias (assembly GCA_030390025.1). NCBI lineage: Eukaryota > Metazoa > Chordata > Chondrichthyes > Squaliformes > Squalidae > Squalus > Squalus acanthias. The sequence goes on along the minus strand of CM059431.1, from coordinate 6,587,779 downwards.
TGTATACCCTTGCATTTCTGGTATTATCCTTGTAAATCTTCTCTGCACCCTCTCCAGTACCTCGATATCCTTTTTATAATATGGCGATCAGAACTGTACGCAGTACTCCAAGTGTGGTCTAACCAAGGTTCGATACAGGGGTTAGCATAACTTCCCTACTTTTCAATTCTATCTCTCTAGAAATAAACCCTAGTGTTTGGTTTGCATTTTTTATGGCCTTGCTAACCTGTGTCGCAACTTTTTGTGATTTGTGTATTTGTACTCCTAGATCCCTTTGTTCCTCTACCCCACCTAGACTCGCACCCTCTAAGTGATAAGAGACCTCCCTATTCCTCCTACCAAAATGTAATACCTCACATTTATCTGTGTTGAACTTCATTTGCCAATTATATACCCATTCTGCAAGTTTATTAATGTCCTCCTGTAACTTGTTGCAGTCCTCCTCAGTATTGACTATCCCCCCCAATTTGGTTTCATCCGCAAATTTAGAAATTGCTACCCTTTACTCCTAATTTTTTCCCGGATTATTGTTCTAAAAGCATCCCTACCACCAACGTTCGAAGGGATAATTACAAGTCCTAGCCCTTTTCGGGCTACCCCAGATCTGGCGTATTCCCCAGACGTTCACCTTCAACTAAAGTTAGCGGTAGCCGAATCCTAGAGATGCTTAATTGGGTCTAAAGGTTCAGACTATCCTTAAAGGAAAGGAACAGCCTGAAGATGTTACCGTCCTCTGGATAGCACTTTTAACAAGTTTAACTAGACTGTAACCTTCCGGATATTATGAGGGTCAGGAAAACCCCCCAGAATTCGGCAACTCCTCACTGAAGAGTGTACAGAAATTGAGTTCGCGAGATTGATACAGAAATACTCTTTGAGACAATTTAAAAAATATATAGATTTATTAAAGAACCGACATTTAGTTAACAGCTGGTATGGCAATCACAACTTTAATCGTTCAAAATACAAATAGCTTACATTTCTTATCAGAGATCCTTATTCTCAAATCTTAACTTTGTTGCATTTCCACACTTCAATTTATTTCTTAATCCAGAATATCCACCAAAATCAAATACCTTGATTACCCGAGACTCAGTGTTAAAAACTTACAGAGCGTGCCTGTGAAGTTGAGAAACGCTTGCCCTTCCAGCGACTTCTGACTCTCTATCTGAAAAGCTCTATTTTTATACCTTTTAGTGGTATTTTCTTTGAAGTTTCCTGCTGATGTAAGCTAATTATCTCTAGTGATTCTCTATTGAATTCATTTCTATTCTTTGGTGTCATTTCAGCTGCCAACTCTTAGAATTCTGTCTCTACCTTTTATGTGTTTCAAAAACTATCATAAAATGGTTATTACAGATTTATCTTTTTGATGCCATTCTTAGGAAGTCTTTCTATTGAATTCTTAATATCACTTAACTGCTTGTAAGCCAGACGTCGTGACTCCGTGGTGTTCCAAGTTTAACACATAAACAATGTGATTGCTTGGTGTCATCTATTGATATTATATTTTCAAATCCTTCCTATTTGTACCTTTTACAACTTGTAAATCAAAAACACTTCTCTTAGGGTGTTTACTTGTTTTCTTGCTATCTCAATTGGTTGCATATTTAATCGTGTTTCCTGTTTGTTTCCTGTTTCTAAGTTTAACAGAAAACTATTTTACGGCAGTTATTTCTTTTACTTGATGTCATTTTTTCAAAGGCACTTGGTTTTTTTAATGTTCTGTGCACCTGTTCGACGTGTTAGATTTTGACACTTTACTTGGGCATTGCTATTGTTTTGTTCCAAACTCTAGACATTCTGGAAGCACCAATGGTTTGTTTCAATAGGGGCATTGTTTTTGTATTTACAAACCAATTCCCATTTCAGCTTGTGGTATTTTGCAGCTTTTGTTAACACTTCACCTTATCTCAGAAGCCTGTATTGTGTTTGCAGCCTGTGTCGCCGAGGCTTTCCAGACTTTTAAACTCAGTCTTGTATTAATAATATCAGAAATCTGTTTATAGGATGGTGTATTTTTCTGAAATATGGCTTATTCCATTACACGTTAAACTGACTGACTGGCCTGTAATTGCCAGGTTTATCCTTCTCCCATTTTTTGAACAAGAGTGTAACATTTGCAATCCCCCAGTCCTTTGGCACCATCCCTGTATCTAAGTATGAATGGAGCATGCTCGAAGAGATTTTCCTCACCAAGTGTAACCTATTCCTCTTCCCTCTCCCCATTCCCATTCC
>CM059431.1:6513780-6585341 GCA_030390025.1 Squalus acanthias | reverse complement strand
CCCCCCCCCCCCCCCCTGCACCCACCTTTCACTCTTTCTAAACCCCTCACAAAAGTTGGGCAGAGTCTAGCCCAGCACCTAGAGCAAACGAAGGGCTCTATTAAAACTATGGAGCCTATCATTTTATTAAAGCTATCCATCTCCTAATGCCCCCCACCTCTTTCCTATTCCTGTGGGAGTATGCCTGAACCTCATTTGGCTGGAGTGCAGGATGACTCTTTTGAAATGGAAAGCTGCACTTCAAAGTAATCCATTGTGTGTGAAGCAGTTTAAGACATTGCGCAGTGACGAGGCACTATATCGATACAAGTCATCATCTTTTCTCCTCAGGCTCTGGTGCAGCATGTTGAGGCATCCTGAGAGTGAGCAAGATGCTGCTTGGGATTGTGATCCTCAGTAAAATGTTAATGGGAAACACTGGCCCAGACTTTCCCCTTCATAAGAGCATTACATCTTCCCACCCCTCTAGAAAAGGCTTGTATGTTTCCATCTTATCATACACGTTCAGAATATGGCATCTTATCAGATTAAAATGTCTCAAAGCTCTTATGAATCATATAGCACAGAACGAGGCCATTCGGCCCATCGTGCCTGTGCCGGCTCTTTGAAAGAGCTCTCCAATTAGTCCCATTCCCCCTGCTCTTTACCCCATAGCCCTGCGAATTTTTACTTTCCAAGTATTTATCCAATTCCCTTTTGAAAGTTACTATTCAGTCTGCTTCCACCGCCCTTTCAGGCAGCGCGTTCCAGATAACAACTCGCTGTGTTTATTAAAAAAAAAAAAATTCTCCCCATCTCCAATGTTCCCTTTAAGCTGCACGGCTGCGCAGCTCTCTGGACCTCCCGCACATGCGCCATAATTTGAAAGGGCCGTGCACCCCCCAAAAAAACTAAAAGGGAGCATTGCTCATCTCTCCCTCTGGTTCTTCTGCTAATTACCTTAATTCTCTGTCCTCTGGTTACCAACCCTTCTGCCAGAGGGAAACTCTTTCTCCTTACTTGCTCTGCCAAAACACCGCCTGATTTTGAACACCTCTATTAAATCTCCCCTTAACCTAGTCTGCTCTAAGGAGAACAATCCCAACTTCCCCAATCACAATGGATTATTTTTCAAGTGCACTGAACATTGTTATGTAGGCAGCCATCCTTTGCCCACACCCCTGCTGGGCATGTGACCAATATTGTTTCCATTAATTCATCTTCCTGTCCACATTTTGGCTCCTCTTCACAGGCTCTAGATTTTCTTTCTTAAATTTTTAGGAGGAAAATCCACAAACTGGGAAGGTGGCATCCGGGTGCCCGGGCTCTTCCGATGGCCCGGAGTGCTGACGGCGGGCAGGAGCGTCGACGGGCCAACCAGCAATATGGATCTCTTCCCAACGGTCGTCAACCTAGCAAAAGCCGCAATGCCGAGTAACCGGTAAGCAGCCGGGGCAGGGGAGGAAGGAGAGAGTCGCAGCCGCCGGTGGTGGATCAATATGAACCTTGGGTGTCAGCCGTGGCTCAGTGGGTAGCACTGTCGCCTTTGAGTCAGAAAATCGTGGTTTTCAAGTCCCACTCCAGAGACTTGGGTCATTATCCAGGCCGACACTCCAGTGTAGTGATGAGGGAGTGCTGCACTGTCGGAGGTGCGGTCTTTCGGATGGGATGTTAAACCAAGGCCCCGTCTGCCCTGTCCGGTGGATGTAAAAGATCCCATGGCATTATTCGAAGAAGAGCAGCGGCAGTTCTCCCTAGTGTCCTGGCCAACCTTTATCCCTCAACCAACATCACTAAAAAAAACAGATGATCTGGTAATTGCTGTTTGTGGGAGCTTGCTGTGCGCATTTGGCTGCTGTTTTTCCTACATTACAACAGTAACTACACTTCAAAAGTACTTCATTGACTGACCTGTCCTGAGGTGGTGAATGGCGCTAAATAATTGCAAGTTTGTTATTTTTATGGCCACTTCATCGAGGCTCAACTCCTTGAATGCTCTCCTTGCCTATACCCTTCACAAACTGCACCATTTCCAGAATGATGCGGCCCTTGTCCTATCCTGCACAAAGCCCCACAGTCCCAGCACTCGCCAAGTACCACTGGCTTCCTGTACCCCAAATGTTTGACTGTAAGACCCATGTCCTCCTGTTCAAGTGTCCCCCTGGCCTTGCCCTACCCTACCCCTGTCTTCTCCTCCAGTCACATATCCCTGCATGCACCCTCTGCTCCTATGACACCGTTCTACTTCTTGCTCCCCTTCCCTCTGCACCAGGAGTGGCAGCCTCTTCCGCCACTATGCCCCTGTCCTCTCGAGCTCCCTCCCAAACCCTCCTCTTTCACCCTGCGTTTAGTTGCTGTTCCTAACGGCAGTTATTCCCACCCCTCCCTAATCTCTCCTCTTCACTGTCTCTGTTTCTGTAAAGCTCTCTGAGGCATTCCTTTCAATGTGTGGAGCGCTAGTTATTTTCTTGTTGATGTTCAGTACAGGCACCCTCCAGTTCAGATCACCGTACTCTTCTCTTTTCTCTCTTTCCACCAGTCCCTCCCCCCCCCCCCATCCTCCGATATCAGCCGACAATTGAACTCGCGCTTTTCTTGAGCAAACAAAATATTAAACCTGCTTCTACCCTTCTCTCCCCCAGGACAATCGACGGCCGGGACCTAATGCCTTTACTCCTAGGTGAAGTGCAGCAGTCGGAGCACGAGTTTCTCTTCCATTACTGTAACAGTTATTTAAGTGCAGTTCGCTGGCATCCGAGGCACTGTAAGTCCATTCCTTTCTTCTATCGTAATCTCATCTGGTTACAGACGCCTTGATGTCGGTACATTAAGATGCTCCAGTACAAGACAAGTTCGGTGGTTTCTGTAGTTCCCTCGCAGATCTCCTTTGGCGTTGCCTACAGGTTGTCTGTGCTGTTTTTCATGTTTAGCTGTCTTTTATGTCTTTCAGGCCACTGCTCCAGTACTCCCCAGTGAGGCACTGGTTTTAATAGTTAGTTCAAGCAGCTTTTGGAGGTCAATCAAAGAACAGTTGGAGCTGCTTGTAAATTTCAGGTTCAGGTCCGCTAGTGGATTTCTTTATCTCTCAGTGTCAGCCGGGGCTCAGTTGGTAGCCACCCTCGCCTCTGAGTCAGACGGTTGTGGGTTCAAGTCCCACTCCAGGGACTTGAGCACAAAAATCTAGTGCAGTGCTGAGGGAGTGCTGCACTGTCGGAGGTGCCGTCTTTCGGATGAAATGTTAAACTGAGGCCCCGTCTGCCTTCAGGTGGACGTAAAAGATCCCATGGCACTATTTCGAAGAAGAGCAGGGGAGTTATCCCCAGTGTCCTGGGGCCAATATTTATCCCTCAATTAACATCACAAAAACAGATTATCTAGTCATTATCATATTGCTGTTTGTGGGCGCTTGCTGTGTGCAAAATGGCTGCCGCATTTCCTACATTACAACAGTGACTACACTTCAAAAGTACTTCATTGGCTGTAAAGCGCTATATAAAGTCTGTCCTTTTTTCTTTCTCTCTCTTTTTCTCTCTCTCTCTTTCTCTCTCTCTCTTTCTCTCTCTCTCTTTCTCTCTCTCTCTTTCTCTCTTTCTCTCTCTCTTTCTCTCTCTCTTTCTCTCTCTCTCTCTCTCTCTCTCTTTCTCTCTCTCTCTCTCTCTCTCTCTTTCTCTCTCTCTCTCTCTCTTTCTCTCTCTCTCTCTCTCTCTCTTTCTCTCTCTCTCTCTCTCTCTCTTTCTCTCTCTCTCTCTTTCTCTCTCTCTCTCTCTCTCTCTCTCTTTCTCTCTCTCTCTCCCCTTCCTCTTTTTCTCTCTTTCTCTCTTTCTCTTTCTCTCTCTCTCTCTCTCTTTTTCTCTCTTTCTCTCTCTTTCTCTCTCTCTCTCTCTCTCTCCTATCTCTCTTTCTTTCTCTCTCTCTCTCTCTCTCTCTCTCTCTTTCTTTCTTTCTTTCTTTCTTTCTTTCTTTCTTTCTTTCTTTCTTTCTTTCTTTCTTTCTTTCTTTCTCTCTTTCTCTCTTTCTTTCTTTCTCTCTCTCTCTTTCTCTCTTTCTCTCTTTCTCTCTTTTCCTACCCACAAAGTGCATACATATTCAAACAAACTAACTTGGTTAGTTTACGGTGCAGCCCTAATGGAAGAGAAGATTTTTTAAAAACCCTTACAGATTATAGATTTTGTAATGTTTAGTTTATTGCATTAAATAAGCTTGAGCATCCCCCAGCCCCCGCACACATTGGCCACTGGCCCACAAGTAAAAGAAAGAACAAGCTTCTTGCATTTAAACAGCATTTTGTAGTCTCCGGACATCCCAAAATCAATCAACTACTTTTGAAGTCACTGTTGTAATGTAGGAAACGCGGCAGCCAATTTACGCACAGCAAGCTCCCACAAACAGCAATGCGATATTGATGAAAACATTTGTATTTTAGTGATGTTGGTTAAGGGATAAATATTGGCAAGGATCCCCTGCTCTTCTTCGAAATAGTGGCCATGGGATCTTTTATGCCCGCCTAAGAGAGCAGATGGGGCCTCGGTTTAACGTCTCATCCGAAAGACGGCACCTCCGACAGTGTAGCGCTCCCTCGGTACTGCACTGGGAGGGTCAGCCTTGTTTATGTGCTCAAGTCTCTGGAGCGGAGCTTGAACCCATGAACTTCTGAGGCGAGAGTGCTACCAACTGAGCCACGGCTGACACACAAAACTTCATACCTTGTAGATAAGCCCAAAGCAAACCAGCAAAAAGTCAGAGTTAAAGAGCTAAGGAGCATATGAATCAAAAATGAAGAAAGTGGCTAAGAAGATCAATGGCCATGTGAGGGCCTCCGGAGTCGGGGTGGGGGGTAGAAAGGAAGACTGGAGAATGGGATTGAGACTGGGGGCTCGGGGCAAGAGAGGGGCAATGGGGGTCATTGGATGCGGGACTGGGGGGTCAGAGAGCGATTGGGAGAATGGGGCTCAGGGAGTGGGGTTTGGACAGAGGGGGATCCTCGGCAGGCTGTGGATGCTCAGTCGATGAGTAATATTCAAAACTGAGATCGATGAGATTTTTGGGCACTGAGGGATTCGAGGGATAGTGCTGGAAAGTGGAGTTGATGTAGAAGTTCAGCCATGATCTTAATTGAATGGCGGAGCAGGCTCGAGGGGGCTGTACTCCTGCTCCTATTTCTTATGTTCTTTGGTAATGCATTGTACTTTCCATGGCTTAACCCTGCATTGTTGAACATCGTAACCTCTGACTCACTGAACAACACCTCAGGAAATGTGCTAATATAATATCCTGCTGCGACCGTATCATCTTGTGCTTCCTTGAGCACGTTGCCCATTCTGATCACATTAGCGTGTTTCAGCACCTGCCATCATATCTAGTCCACATATTCTTGTAATGTGTGCTCTTAATACTCAAAAGTAATTATACCGGGGTGATATTTCATTCATTCATATGCGACTGACAGATTTATGATGCAGCAGTTCAGCAATGATTGGGTGACTGGAGCAGCAGTGATCTCAAATAGGATTTTTTTTTTTAAATATATATTTCAATAACTGGTCAAAAGCTTTCCAGATGGATAGACTTTAAATTTCCATATTCTCCCCATCACCATAACCAAATTAGATATTTATTTTATATCTATAATGGAAACCGATTGCGTTATCTTGTCACGTTGCAATTGCACTCCCCTCCCCGCAGTGCCAGGAGGGTATAGTTACAGTGTGGCAAGCTTCCCTTCCAAATATGAACGTAGGAACTTATAAGATGGAAATATATGAAATTGGGGACCGAGTTCCATTTGAATACCCTTGTTCAATTAGCCCCCTATCCTCTAACTCTGCTTCACCTAAAGATTATGCTTTGTCTCGACTCCCAATTTGCCATAGAAAAATAGGAGCAGGATTCGGCCCTTCGAGCCTGCTCCGCCATTCAATATGATCATGGCTGATCCTCTATCTCAATACCATATTCCCGCTCTCTCCCCATACCCCTTGATGCCTTTTGTGTCTAGAAATCTATCTATCTCCTTCTTAAATATATTCAGTGACTTGGCCTCCACAGCCTTCTGTGGTAGAGAATTCCACAGGTTCACCACCCTCTGAGTGAAGAAATTTCTCCTCATCTCAGTCCTAAATGTCCTACCCCGTATCCTGAGACTGTGACCCCTGGTTCTAGACCCCCCAGCCAGGGGAAGCATCCTCCCTGCATCCAGTCAGTCTAGCCCTGTCAGAATTTTATACGTTTCAATGAGATCCCCTCTCATTCTTCTAAACTCTAGTGAATACAGGCCTAGTCGACCCAATCTCTCCTCATACGACAGTCCTGCCATCCCAGGAATCAGTCTGGTGAACCTTCGCTGCACTCCCTCTCTCTATGGCAAGTATATCCTTTCTTGGGTAAGGAGACCAAAACTGCACACAGTACTCCAGGTGTGGTCTCACCAAGGCCCTGTATAACTGTAGTAAGACATCCTTGCTCCTGTACTCAAATCCTCTTGCAATGAAGGCCGACATACCATTTGCCTTCCTAACTGCTTGCTGCACCTGCATGTTTGCTTTCAGTGACTGGTGTACAAGGACACCCAGGTCCCTCTGAACATCAACATTTCCCAATCTATCACCATTTAAATAATACTCTGCCTTTCTGTTTTTCCTACCGAAGTGGATAACTTCACATTTATCCACGTTATACTGCATCTGCCATGTATTTGCCCACTCACTCAACTTGTCTAAATTGCCTTGAAGCCTCTTTGCATCCTCCTCACAACTCTCAATCCCATGCTACAAGAGGTCGATTAGTGTATAATATATTAAAAATCTGTCCGTGCGCACTTCCTGTCAACTGTTTCCACCATAAGTTCCTATGTTCATATTTACTGCCTATGTAAAATTGTCACACTGTAATCAATGTTACCTCTAATTTTTTGGGGGGCGCCGCGCGGCCCCCATTCAAAATACCACGCATGCGCGGTTTTTACATTGAAAAAGCGGCTGCACAGGATCCCTGGAGCGCTGCGTGGCCGCGCAGCTTAAAGGGAACGTTGACTGTAATTATATCCTCACAACAGACAGCGACCTGCATCTGTGGGGCCCATACCCTGTCAAAAGAGGAAAAGAGAGGGAGGGAGGGGGGAAAAGAGTTTTTAAACCAGCAAAGCTTCCTATTGCTGCTTGTTTTCAGGCCTATGACGCACTACAAAACCCACTCAACAGGGTCCAATTCATATTGCACAATATGCCGTTCGATGTGCAGGTCTCTATTGCGACACCAAATGCTTAGCATTCCTGGATTGGAATTCTGAGATATCTGAAATAAAAACAGAAAGCGCCAGAGACACACACAGGGTGTCAGCGTTTGAAAAGAGAGAAGAAGGCATAAGAGTACAAAAGCAAGGAAGTTATGATGAACCTTTATAAAACACTGGTTCGGCCTCAACTGGAATATTGAGTCCAATTCTGGGCACCGCACTTTAGGAAGGATGTGAAGGCCTTTAGAGAGGGTGCAGAAAAGATTTACAAGAATTATTCCAGGGATGAGGAACTTCAGTTACGTGGATAGACTGGAGAAGCTGGGGTTGTTTTCCTTGGAGCAGAGAAGACTGAGAGGAGATTTGATAGAGGTGTTTGAAATCATGAGGGGTCCAGACAGAGTAGATAGAGAGAAACTGTTCCCATTGGCGGAAGGGTCGAGAACCAGAGGACACAGCTTTAAGGTGATTGGCTGAAGAACCAAAGGCAACATGAGGAAAAGCTTTTTTACTCAGCGAGTGGTTAGGATCTGGAATGCACTGCCTGAAAGGGTGGTGGAGGCAGACTCAATCGTGGCTTTCAAAAGGGAATTCAATAAGTACCTGAAGGAAAAAAAATTTGCAGGGCTAAGGGGAAAGGGCGGGGGAGTGGGACTAGCTGAAGTGCTCTTGCAGAGAGCCGGCACGGGCTCGACGGGCCGAATGGCCTCCTTCTGTGCAGTAACCATTCAATGATTCTATGCTGTTTCGGGCCATAGATCCTTCAGCAGTGCAGTTCTGATGAAGGGTCTACATCTGAGACCGTATCCTGTCTTTGCTCTCTACAGATGTCGTTGCACATGCTCTGTACTTCCACCATTTTCTCTCTGCCTCTGTCCACCTTGTCTCTCAATCCTCTTCACCTGTGCTTTTCTCTGAGCCACGAACAGGTATGTTGAAGAGTTGCTCAGTGGCCATCATCGGGGTCTTTCAAATGAGACGTTCAACCGAGGCCCCGCCTACCTTCTCGGGGGACATAAGAGATCCAATGGCACTATTCGAAGAAGAGCAGAGCAATTCTCCCCAGTATCCTGGCCAACATTTATCCCTCAACCAAGACCACCAAAAACAGATTGTCTGGTCATTCATCTCATTTGCTGTTTGTGGGATCTTGCTGTGTGAAAATTGGCTGGCACCTTTGTCTACTAAACAGTGGCCACACTACAATAGTACTTAATTTGCTGTAAAGTGCTTTGGGGCGTCATGAGGAGGTAAAAGCGGCTATATAAATGCAAATGCCTACTTTTTTATTTCTATAAATAGATGATATGGGCTTCTATTCTATTCATTGGCTTGTGTAGACAAACCCTACAAGACGCCCATATCCAAACAAAGGGTTGGTGAACTCTGGCCGGTAAATTTGGAAAAGTACTACACAAACAAACCATTCTAAGACTAAACAACTTTATTTAAAAGATTGGCACAATTTCATACTACCTTTCTGAAGTAGAAAACGGTCTTTGAATACTACCGGGTGATCAGTCCGGCGCACTCAAGGCTGTTCTGTCTTCTTCGATGTTGTCCTCCTCCTTGAGGCGAGCTCATGTTGTTCTAGCCTCCGACTGCAATGCTCTTTTTTTTTCCTTCCCCCAGTGTCCTTTTCTTGTACATTCTTCTCAGTTGGGACCTGAGTACTATTTGTTCAGCCTCAAATGATTGGTAGTTTAGGCTTCGATCATGAGCTTACCTTAAATGATTGACAGATAATGGTGTGGAAAAGGTTTAACTTTTCAAATCTCACAGTCGCTGGCAAGGCCGGCATTTATTGCCCAAACCAGTTGCCCTGAGAAGATGCTGATGGGCAAGTCTTTCTTTCTTTCTTTCTTCAGTAGCTCCAATGCAAGTTGAAGAAAGACAGACTTGCATTTCTATAGCGTCTTTCACGACCTCAGGATGTCCCAAAGCGCTTTACAGCCAATGAAGTACTTTTTGAAGTGTAGTCACTGTTGTAATGTAGGAAATGCAGCAGCCAATTTGCGCACAGCAAGCTCCCACAAACAGCAATGTGATGATGACCGGATAATCTGTTTTTTAGTGATGTTGATTGATGGATAAATATTGGCCAGGGCACCGGGGAGAACTCCCCCTGCTCTTCTTCGAAATAGTGGCCGTGGGATCTTTTACGTCCACCTGAGAGAGCAGACGGGGGGCCTCGGTTTAGCGTCTCATCCGAAAGACGGCACCTCCGACCGTGCAGCACTCCCTCAGCACTGCACTGGGAGTTTCAGCCTCGATTTTTGTGCTCAAAGTCCCTAGAGTGGGACTTGAACCCACAACCTTGTGACTTAGAGGCGAGGGTACTACCCACTGAGCCATGGCAGGTGGATACACATGGAGGGTGCCCTGTCCCCATTGGACTGTACAGCGGCAGCAGTCTGCAGGAAGACCCTGTCCTCAGCTGTTATATGGTCATAGTACCTGGGTGAACTGCTGCAACTCTCCACAGTATTGGTTTATTTAATATTTTTATGACTTCCTGTACTCTCTCCCCCGTTATATTTATCACAGGCTCCGCTGTATGGAAAGTCCACTTCTTCACACCAAACTTCTATCCAGAAGGGACACAAGGTTGCTTCGACACGCACGTTTGCTTCTGCTACCAACCTTTTGTCACCCACCACAATCCACCTTTGCTCTACGACCTTCTGAGAGACCCATCGGAAGCAACGCCTTTGACGCCCGCCTCTGAACCCCGGTATCACCACATTCTGGAAGCGATGAGGAAGGCTGTAGACCAGCACCAGAAGACCCTGACGCCAGTCCCCAAACAGCTGTCGCTGAGTAACGTGCTTTGGAAGCCTTGGCTCCAGCCGTGCTGCAGCACCGCGTGGCAGCACTGTCACTGTGACAAGGAAAGGAACGGAAGTGCATCACTGGATGGGGCAATGGGTTAGAACCAATCTCTTCATCTGAGGCCTGAGCTTGAATGTAACCCAGATTGATGGAAAGAAGTGCGTGTGGGGATATGTATGTTCTTTTCTCTTTCTCTCTCTCTCTTTTTCTTCTCGTTTTCTTTCTTGGTCTCTGACTGTTGTGCGCGCTCTCTCCTTTCCTTTGTTCTTTCTCTGGCTGTTTCTTTGCTGCTGCTCGCTCTCTCTCGCGCTCGCGCTCTCTCTCGCGCTCGCTCTCTCTCTCTCTCTCTCTCGCGCTCGCTCTCTCTCTCTCTCGCGCTCGCTCTCTCTCTCTCTCGCGCTCGCTCTCTCTCGCGCTCGCTCTCCCTCTCGCGCGCTCTCATCCTCTCACTCTTTCTCTCACACACTCTCCCTCACACACACTCCCTCACACTCTCACTCATGCTCTCTCTCTCTCTCACTTTCTGTCTCATACTCGTGCCCTCACTCTCACTCTCACTCTCACTCTCACTCTCACTCTCACTCTCACTCTCACTCTCACTCTCACTCTCACTCTCACTCTCACTCTCACTCTCACTCTCTTTCTCTCCCTCACACAAGGTTCCACAATGAAACGTGATTGCCATTATACTGGCAGTCTCGCTCCGGCCAAAAGGGTGGCTGGTGTTTGAAATGAAAATGTCACTCCTGTGCACCAGTGAGCATTCTGCTGAATTTCAGGTTAAGGCAGGGTAGAGGGAAGTTTACTCTACATCGAACACTTCCCCATATCTGACTTGGGAGTTCTCGACGTGTGGAAAAAGACAAAATGCCCCCAGTCCCCCAACTGGTCCCTGTCTTTAAATCCCTCCATGGCTTTGCCCCCACCACCCACCCTTCTCCAGCCCTAAATGCCCCCTATACTCCACCCTTTAGTGTATCCTATGCCCCGCCAACGACGACCGAGCCTTTAGCTGCCTGGGTCCTCCTCTCTAGAATTTCCTCACTAAACCATTCAGCCTCTGTATCTCTCTTCCCTTTTTAAAAACTTCCTCAACGCTGAACTCTTTGACCAAGCTTTTGGTCACTTCTCCTAATGTCTCCTTTCCTAGTTCAGCATTTGTTTCCCATATGTCATCTGTAAAGCACCTTGGGACATTTTTTATGTTGGGATGCAGTATATAAATGCAAGTTGTGGTTGGCATTCTTTTATTAATGAGCGCAAAATTCACAATAAATAGGAAAAAGTCCGACTCCGACTTGAAATCAAGCTGGCAAGTATGGCTGGAATTTTTATCCATCTATCTGATCTACATCGAGACGTGGCCTTCACGCTTCAGGCTTTGCACCTCGTCACATATGTATAATTTCTGCGTCGCGCAAAGAGAAAATCAAAAGGGAAAGAAAGCCGGTCATTTCCTGATGGTTTATTCTCACCCTTGGGGAGGAGCCGGGGCTTTTGCAAGCACTTGCACAACCGACAAGAGGACAATCTCCCAGCAACAGAAGCGACCTCCCGACTGACCTCAGGATACGCAGAAGACCAACAAACCTTCTCATCGACATCAGGATGTGCCATAATGGCAGCAAAGTGCATTGGTTGGCCTGAAAGGGACGGACTATGTTACACACGCGCACACACACACACGGAAGCACCTCAGCAACAGACTAATACCTCGTGCATTACCTGGTGCAACAACATATCCTCTGACGTACTGGCAGCCAAACCGCAGCAGATCCGCTAGTGTGATTTTTTTTTTTTGTGTGTGTCTGCGCGGCGTCCTATAGGAAAAAAATTGGATTTAGTAATTAATTGTACAAAAAAGAAATTTAAGACTTGCATTTGTATAGTGCGTTTCCCCACCTCAGGTCGTCCCAAAGTGCTTCACAGCCAATGAAATACTTTTTGAAGTGCAGGCACCGTTTTAATGTAGGAAATCAACGGAGTCGCATTAAAAAAAGGGTGAGAAGCAAAAAATCATGGCCATTTATGAACCTCCCAACCAGTTCCACTTTAAATGAAACTGTTGAGGCATGTTCGATCGAAATCTCCAAACATTACTCGGTTATTAAGTTTTTTTTATATGTCCTCAGATATTAAGTGTCTTTGCTAATGTTGGATTTTTAGATATTTTATGAAGGGATTTTCGAGTAAAAAGAAACGGAGCATATGAATCTCGTGATTTTTCTTTTAGAAGTTTCTGAATTTTGACAAAATGTCATTAGAAGGCGTGCATTAAGCTGGCGGTAGTCGTGCTTATGCTGTTGGAAAGGAAGTGCATCCCAAAGCTAGAGCTCCCTGGATGACTAAAGAGATCGAGGTTATAATGAAACAGCAAAAGGAGGCTTGTGATAAATGGCAGGTTCATAATTCACTAGAGAGCCAAGCTGAGTACAAAAAGTACAGAGGAGAACTCAAAAAGGAAATAAGAGGGGCAGAGAGAAGTGTATGAGAATAGATTAGTGGGTAACATAAAAGGAAACCCAAAAGTCTTTTATAAATAGTCAAAACGAAAGGTGGGGCCGATTAGGGACCAAAAAGGAGATGTTCTTGTGGAGGCTAAATGAGTTCTTAGCATCCTCTTCTTTAGTGAAGAAAGATGCAGCCAATGTTACAGTAAAGGAGAAAGTAAGAACATAAGAAATAGGAGCAGAAGTAGGCCATATGGCCCCTTGAGCCTGTTCCACCATTCATTGAATATACTCAACGACTGAACATCCGCAGCCCTCTGGAGAAGAGAATTCCAAAGATTCACAACTCTGAGTGAAGAAATTTCTCTTCATCTCGGTCCTAAATGGCCTACCCTTTATCCTGAGACTATGCCCCCTAGTTCTAGACTCTCCAGCCAAGGGAAACAGCCTCTCAGCATCTACCATGTCAATCCCCCTCAGAATCTTATATGTTTCAATGAGATCATCTCTCATTCTTCTAAACTCCAGAGAGTATAGGCCCATTCTACACAATCTTCCTCATAGGACAGCCCTCTCATCCCAGGAATCAGTCTAGTGAACCTTTGTTGCACCACCTCTAAGGCAAGCATATCCTTTCTTCGGTACGGAGAACAAAACTGTACACAGTACTCCAGGTGTGCTCTCACCAAGGCCCTGTACAATTACAGCAAGACTTCCTTACTCTTGTACTTCAACCCCTTGCCATAAAAGCCAACATACCATTTGCCTTCCTAATTTTGGTAGTCCTAAAAGTTAGTAGAGAAATTGAAAAAGAAAAAAATAGATAAAGAGGAGGTGCTTGTAGGGTTGGCAGCACTCAAAGTAGAAAAGTCACCTTGTTCGGATGGGATGCATCCTAGGTTGCTGAGGGAAGTAAGGGTGGAAATTGCAGAGGCTCTGGCCACAATCTTCCAATCCTCCTTTAGATATGGGAGTAGTGCCAGGGGATGGGAGGATTGTAAATGCTACACACCTATTCAAAAAAGGGGAGAGAGTTAAACCCGGCAACGACGGACCAGTCAGCCGAATGTTGGTGGTGGGGAAATATTAAGAGACAATAATCTGGATCAAAATTAATTAGCACTTGGAAAAGTATGGGCTAATAAATGAAAGCCAGCACGATTTGTTAAAGGCAAATTGTGTTTGACTAACTTGATTGAGTTCTTTGATGAAGTATCAAAGAGGGTGGATGAGGGTAGTGTTTGATATAAAAGCAGAATATGCTGGAAATACTCAGCAGGCCAGGCAGCATCTGTGGAGAGAGAAACTGAGTTAACGTTTCAGGTCGATGACCCTTGTTCTCGGAATACCCTCTGAGGGTAGGGCCTCCTGGTGAGAGCCCTAATGTTACCAAGTGTAGCAGTTTGAATCTTTGAACAATAAATGTAGCTACTTTGTAGTTGCCAGAAGACAACTCCTGATACAAAGAAAGCTTGAAATTACTCATAGAAATTGTTCGAGTGGGTGAAACTGACAAGAAACCACTGAAGCTAATCTGCCCTGACAGCTGGGAGTGATTAATGCTAATGCCATTAAATAACGTCGCTGGAGCCAGCTTCCTGGAGCTGCACGTCAGCTCTCCCTGTCGCTGTCTGGTCGAAGTGCTAAGGTAAGTGGCGACAATCAATTTTCCAGATCGGGCAGCCCGTGTGTGTTGACTGATGTCACGACCTGCCTGGCTTTGAAGTCCCCGGAGGTACCTCGTACCGGCGGTGCAACAGGGAGGGGGGGAGCCGGATTTGCCGTGCGCCGCTGGATTTGCCTCGCCCCAGCACTACTACATCAGTGCCCCCTTACCGCCATCTGCTGGCGCTAACGGGAGGTGCTAAGGTACCGAATTTTTCCCCCTAAGTGTCTAAATGGGGTAGAGGAACAGAGGGATCGGAGGTACAGATACACAGGTGACGAAGGAGCAGCAGCTCCGAAAGCTTGTGATTTCAAATAAAACTGTTAGACTATAACCTGGTGTTGTGCGACTTCTCACTTTTGTCCACCCCAGTCCAACACCGGCATCTCCGCATCAGGTTAAACCTAATCAGGAAAGATTCAACAGGCTGGGGCTCTTTTCTCTATCTGGCCTACTACCCACGGATTTGATAGGGTAGTTCCGGAGAAACCATTTTTTCTGGTCGGGGAAATCCAGAACAAGGGGGCATAGTCTTAAAATTAGAGCCAGGCTATTCAGGAGCAAACTCAGGAAGCACTTTTTCACACAAGGTGGTAGTAGAAATCTGAAACTCTCTTTCCCCCCCCCCCCCCCCCCCCCGGCAAATGCTGGGGGTCAATTGGAGCTTTCAAGACTGAGATTGATAGGTTTTTGTTAGATAGTTTGTTTTTGTTTTTGGGTCAAAGGACCAGGATAGTGAAACAGTTTGGGTGGAGATAAGGAATAATAAAGGGAAAAAGTCACTAGTGGGCGTAGTCTATAGGCCTCCTAACAGTTGCAACTCAATTGGTCGGGGTATTAATCAGGAAATAGTTGGGGCTTGTAATAAGGGAACAGCTATAATCATGGGAGATTTTAACTTTCATATTGACTGGACAAATCAAATTGGGCAGGGCAGCCTTGAGGAAGAGTTCATAGAGTGCATTAGGGACGGGTTCCTTGAGCAGTATGTTACTGAACCAACCAGGGGCAGGCAATCTTAGATCTGGTCCTGTGTAATGAGACAGGATTAATAAAAAATGTCCTAGTAAAGGATCCCCTTGGAATGAGTGACCATAACATGGTTGAATTCCAAATTCAGTTGGAGGGTGAGAGAGTTGGATCTCAAACCAGCGTACTAAGCCTAAATAAGGAGAGTATGAAGGTATGAGAGCAGAGTTGACTAAAGTGGACTGGGAAAATAAATTAAGGTGTAAGACGGTACAGGAGCAGTGGTGTACATTCAAGGAGGTATTTCACAACTTTCAAGAAAAATATGTTCCACTGAGGAAAAAGGGGTGTAAAAGAAAAGACAGCCATCCGTGGCTAAGTAAAGTAATAAAGGATAGTATCCGACTAAAAACAAGGGCATATAAAGTAGCCAAATCTAGTGGGAGGATAGAAGATTGGGAAGCATTTAAAAACCAGCAAAGAATAACAAAGATTAATTAAGAAAGGTAAGATAGATTATGAAAGTAAACTAGCAAAAAATATAAAAACAGATAGCAAGAGTTTCTACAGTTATATAAGAAGAAGGGTGGCTAAAGTGAATGTTGGTCCCTAAGAGGACGAGACCGGGAAATTAGTAGTGGGGAACATGGAGATGGCAAATACGCTGAACAAATATTTTGTCAGTCTTTACAGTAGAGGACACTAAAAATATCCCAACACTGGACAAACAAGGGGCTATAAGGGGGGGGAGGAGCTAAACACGATTAAAATCACTAAGGAGATGGTACTCGGTAAGATAATGGGACTTAAGGTGGATAAATCCCCTGGACCTGATGGCTTACATCCTAGGGTCTTGAGAGAAGTTGCGGTAGGGATTGCGGATGCATTGGTGGTAATTTTCCAAGACTCCCTGGATTCAGGAAAGATCCCAGCAGATTGGAAAACTGCTAATGTAACACCCTTATTTAAAAAGGGAGGTAGACAAAAGGCTGGAAACTATAGACCAGTTAGCCTAACATCTGTGGTTGGTAAAATGTTGGAGTCCATTATTAAGGAAGCAGTAACAGGACATTTGCATAAGCATAACTTAATCGGACAGAGTCAGCATGGTTTTATGAAGGGGAAATCATGCTTGACAAATTTGCTCGAATTCTTTGAGGATGTAACAAACAAGGTGGATAAAGGGGAATCAGTGGATGTGGTGTATTTGGACTTCCAAAAGGCATTTGACAAGGTACCACACAAAAAATTACTGCACAAGATAAAAAATCACGGGATTGGGGGTAATATACTGGCATGGGTGGAAGATTGGCTATCTAACAGAAAACAGAGAGTTGGGATAAATGGTTAATTCTCGGGTTGGCAATCAGTAACTAGTGGTGCTCCACAGGGGTCAGTGCTGGGACCCCAACTCTTTACAATCTATATTAACGATTTGGAGGAGGGGACCAAGTGCAACGTATCCAAGTTTGCAGACGATACAAAGATGGGAGGGAAAGCAGTGAGTGAGGAGGACATAAAAAACCTGCAAAAGGACATAGGCAGGCTAAGTGAGTGGGCAGAAATTTGGCAGATGGAATATAATGTTGGAAAGTGTGAGGTTATGCACTTTGGCAGAAAAAATCAAAGAGCAAGTTATTATCTAAATGGAAAGAAACTGGAAAGTGCTACAGTACAAAGGGATCTGGGGTCCTGGTGCATGAAACACAGAAGGTTAGTATGCAGGTACAGCAGGTGATCAGGAAGGCCAATGGAATCTTGGCTTTTATTGCAAGGGGGATGGAGTATAAAAGCAGGGAAGTCTTGCTTCAGCTATACAGGGTACTGGTGAGGCCACACCTGGAGTACTGCGTACAGTTTTGGTTTTCATATTTAAGAAAAGATATACTTGCTCTAGAGGCAGTTCAGAGAAGGTTCACTCGGTTGATTCCGGAGATGAGGGGGTTGACTTATGAGGAAAGGTTGAGTAGGTTGGGCCTCTACTCATTGGAATACAGAAGAATGAGAGGCGATCTTATCGAAACATATAAGATTGTGAGAGGGCTTGATCGGGTGGATGCGGGGAGGATGTTTCCACTGATGGGTGAGACTAGAACTAGGGGGCATAATCTTAGAATAAGGGGCTGCCGTTTCAAAACTGAGATGAGGAGAAACTTCTTCACTCAGAGGGTAGTAAATCTATGGAATTTGCTACCTCAGAGAGCTGTGGAAGCTGCGACATTAAATAAATTTAAAACGGAGAAAGACAGTTTCCTAGCTGATAAGGGAATTAAGGGTTATGGGGAGCGGGCAGGGAAGTGGACGTGAGTCTAGGTTCGGATCAGCCATGATCCTATTGAATGGCGGAGCAGGCCCGAGGGTCGTATGGCCTACGTCTGCTCCTACTTCTTATGTTCTTATGTATGGGTATCAAGGGATATGGAGCTAAGCTGGGAAAATGGAGTTGAGGCGCAGATCCTCCATGATCTGATTGAATGGTGGCGAAGGCCTGAGGGGCTGAATGGCCTCCTCCTGTTCCTATGTCCCTATATTGGGAACTGGCAGGCAGGCTGCCTGCGATTTTCATGCCTGTAGCGCCTGTTCGTAAAATCAACCCTTCTATGTACATATGTCAGTGCCTCTCACTGCCCACCGTGGGCTGTGCGTATCTATCTCTTACCCTGGTCTTCAGATCTCCTTCCCTTTTCCGTTTGGTCCCCATAACTCTTCCAATCTTCCCAACACCAGAGTGTTGGAAGGGTTGGGTCACTGGTTAGTAATCCGGTAAGGACAGCACCACAGGCGCCTGTGACACTCTGCGTGACTGAATAGTGTGCCCGCACTCGCTGTGTGGGCGTTTCGTGAAGAATGATCACTTGTCTGAGGTCCAAGAGGTGCTGCCAGTAGTTCTGGTACCAGACCCTAACTGTGCCAACACCATTCGGCAGGGGGAGGGGGAGGGGGGGAAGGACGTTAGTAAGAAAAATGTGATTTGAGAAAGCCCTTAGCAATTAACACACAAGGAATAGAGGTTAACACCATCAGCAAGCAGTCATTCTAATGAGGTGATGGTCTTTGATGCAATGAGCTGAAATCCTCAGCACAAGCAATACACAAGAGACCACCGTGATTAATGCCAGGGTCTCGAGTACTTCTGAGGCTTGAAGATTGTTAGGACCAGAAGTACCGGAGACCAGCACTTCTCTGCTTGGTACGTATACAGATCACAATGAGCCAGCGACGTCTCATCACTCACAGGCCATGCGCGCTTTAAAAATTCATTGCTTTGCTCAACAAATTCCTTGTTGAGGTCCTCTCTTCTCGTTGAGATTTGTTAGAAATAACACAATTGCTCTGCTAAGGCCACGGAGATGAAATTTAAACCATTGAAGGCATTTTTTTTTTGTTTGTTTTTGGTTATCTATCTAAGTCTGATCGAATCACAGTAGGTCACCTCCTGCAGCTGCGTGCCACCTTGCTTGTCACCAGAATTAATGATGATGACAAAAGCATTTGCATGGACCGTTGTGTCAACGCATACAGGTTGTAGGTTTTTAGCTGCACGCATCGATGATTTTTTTTCCCTGCGCTCGGTAATGCGACTCGCATAGGAATATATAGGGACGAGTAGGCCATTCAGCCCCTCGCGCCTGTTCCGCCATTCAGTTAGATCATGGCTGATCTGTATCTTAACTCCATCTACACGCCTTGGTTCCGTAACCTTTAATACCCTTGCCTAAAAAGAAATCTAGCAATCTCAGTTTTGACATTTTCTGTTGACTGCCCCCCAAGCCTCAACAGCTTTTTGGGGGAAAGAGTTCCACACTTCCACCACCCTTTGTGTGAAGAAGTGTTTCCTAACTTCTCTCCTGAATGGCCTGGCTCTGATTTTAAGGTTATATCCCCTGGTCCTAGACTCCCCCACCAGCAGGGAAAGTTTCTCCCTATCAGTTTCTTTCAAAATCTTTAAGAATCTCAATCAAATCACCACTTGACCTTTTTATATTCCAGGGAATACAAGCCTAGTTTATGTAATCTCTCCTCATAATCTAACCCTTGGAGCCGTGGTAACATTCTGGTAACAGTTTCTCCCCATCTATCCAATCAAAATCCCTCAAAAGTTGCAGCATGCTTGTTATCACTCCATCAATCTTGTTTCTCAAAGAAGCATCCCTCTCCCTGGCAACTGTCTGAGGCTGAACCAGACCGTTTGCAAACTTGGCATCCTATTTGACCCTGAGATGAGCTTCCGCCTCCATATCCGCTCGGTCACCATGACCTCTGTATCATCCCCTGCCTCAGCTCATCTGCTGCTAAAACCCTCATCTATGTCTTTGTTACCTCCAGACTTGACCATTCCAATGCTCTCCTGGCCAGCCTCCCACCTTGCACCATCCGTAAACTTGAGCTCATCCAAAACTCTGCTGCCCGTCTCCTAACTCACACCACCAAGTCCTGTTCACCCATCACCCCGTGTGCTCGCTGACCGACATTGGCTCCCTGGTAACATTCTGGTAACAGTTTCTCCCCATCTATCCTATCCTCGTGTTCAAATCCCTCCATGTCCGTGCCCCTCCCTATCTCTGTGACCTCCTCCAGCTCTACAACTCTCCGAGATCTCTGCACTCCTCCAATTCTGGCCTCTTGCGCATCCCTGATTTTAATCGCTCCACCATTGGCGGCCGTGCCTTCAGCTGCCTGGGCCCTAAGCTTTGGAATTCCCTCCCTAAACCTCTCTGCCTCTCTCTCCTCCTTTTAAGATGCTCCTTAAAACTAACCTCTTTGACCAAGCTTTTGGTCACCTGTCCTAATATCTCCTTATGTGGCTCGGTGTCAAATTTTGTTTGATAATCGCTGCTGTGAAGCGCCTTGGGACGTTTTACTACGTTAAAGGCGCTATATAAATACAAGTTGTTGTTGTTGTTGTTCAGTCCTATTCTGCACAATTCCAATGGGCCAAATGCTTTGAATCCCCTCCCTTGTTATAGCAATCCTGTTTAATAACATTCCTGAGTTATCAATATTTCAAATTATCTACCCACAGGGTTAGTCAATCTGCAGTCAACTCTCACCAGGAGGCATTGAAACATTCCTGAAGTCTAATCGATTGTGTGTGTGTAATATGTTTAATGTTAGTCTGTTTGTGTTTCGATTGAATAGACCAAGGAATGATTAAGTGGGGGCTGTGACATTAAGATTTGTAAATTGCCAATTTTCATCTCTATTTTACATAGATCCTAGTATAAACTTAGTCGTAGCGAAGATGTTTCCACTCGTGAGGGAGTCCAAAAATTAGAGGCCCTAAATATAAGACCGATAAGATACAAAATAGAATGAATCTGACAGGCTACAAATAGGTAATAAAGCAGACATCCAAGCAACGTCCCAGCTGATCCTATTCCGACTGCAGTCTGGGCTTGTCGAACAGACACTCAAAATGATACCAGAACTGAGAGGATATACTTATCAGGAAAGGTTGAACAGGCTGGGGCTCTTTTCTCTAGAACAGAGAAGGCTGAGAGGTGACCTTTAAAATTATGAAGGAGTTTGATGGGGGTAGACGTAGAGCAGATGTTTCCACTTGTGTGGGGGAGACCATCAATATAAGATAGTCTCCAATAAATCCAATAGGGAATTCAGCAGCAACTTCCTTATCCCAGAGAATGGTTAGAATGTGGATCTCGCAACCACAGGGAGTGATTGAGGTGAATAGCATTGGTGCATTTATCTGGAAGCTAGATAAACGCATGATGGAGAGAGGAATAGAAGGATATGCTGATAGGATTCGATGGAGATGGGTGGGAGCAGGCTCGTGTACAGCATAGACCCATTGGGCCAAATGGCCTGTTCCTGTGCTGTACATCCTAGGTACATCTACAAGGCACAAGTCAGGAGTGTGATGGAATACTCTCCACTTGCCTGGATGAGTGCAACTCCAACAACACTCCAGAAGCTCGACACCATCCAGGACAAAGCAGCTCACTTGATTGGCACCCCATCTAACACCTTAAACATTCACTCCTCCACCACCGGCGCACCGTGGCTGCAGTGTGTACCATCTACAAGATGCACTGCAGCAACTCACCAAGGCTTCTTTGGCAGCACTTCCCAAACCCGCGACCTCTTCCACCTAGAAGGACAAGGAGAGCAGGCGCATGGGAGCACCACCACCTCCAAGTCACACACCATCCTGACTTGGAAGTATATCGGCTGTTCCTTCATCGTCACTGGGTCAAAATCCTGGAACTCCCTCCCTAACAGCACTGTGGGAGTACCTTCACCACATGGACTGCAGCGGTTCAAGAAGGCGGCTCACCACCACTTTCTCAAGGGCAATTAGGGATGGGCAATAAATGCTGGCCTTGCCAGTGAATCCCACATCCCAGGAACAAATTTAAAAAAAATCTATGTAAACCTGGTCCAAGCATGACATTCTTTGAGGTGCCTTTGTCAGAATTCAACTGTATTATATTTGATGCAGTGGAGTCATTTGGCATCCACACAGCTAAAATATATACCTTCAGTCCGTAAGGGTGACCCCCGAGCTTCTGGTCGCCTGTCACTTTAATTCTCCGCTCCACTCCCACTCTGACCTCTCTGTCCTCGGCCTCTTACACTGTTCCAATGAAGCTCAACGTAAGCTCGAGGAACAGCACCTCATCTTTCGATTAGGCACTTTTATAGCCTTCTGGGCTCAACATCGAGTTCAACAATTTCAGACCATAACCTCTACCCCTATCTTTTTTTTCATCATTTTTTTTCTCTCTCTCACATGGCAGCTGTCGATCATTCTGCCAGTGCCATTTACACTTCATCTAGAGCCATCTTTTGTTTCTTAACTTGTCCCATTACCATCCCCTTTTGTCTCTTAATCTCTCCTGCCTTCCATCCTATCACAGACCTTCCTTTTTGTTCTTTCCTCCCCTTCCCTCCCTCTCCCTGCCCCTACACTTGCTTAAAAACCTGTTCCATCTCCAACTCCAACTTTTCCCAGCTCTGATGAAAGGTCGTTAACCTGAAATGTTAACTCTGTTTCTCTCTCCACAGATGCTGCCTGACCTGCTGAGTATTTCCAGCATTTTCTGTTTTTATTTCAGATTTCCAGCATCCGCAGTATTTTGCTTTTGTAAAATATATACCTGCTGTATTGGCACCATTCTGTGCTGCCACTGATATGATTTAACTTGTCCACCAACATGCATTTTCTGTAGGGAGAGATAGTTGAAGGGAGCACGAGAAAAAGAATTGCCTATGCAAGAGAAATATCGCAAAGTAAGCTATATAGACGGCAGAATGTCCCAAGGTAACATTATGTGTAATTCAACTACATTCTTCAGCTCAAGCGAGCTCGTAAAGCACTTGCTTATCAATTGAAATGGCAAATTAAAGTAATTTATCACAAAAGTTTGGTATGTAAAAGTTTTCTTCCCCTTTCTTTCAAATTTTTTTGTGTGTCCTATATTTCTTCCTTCCTCTCCTGAAGGAGCTACCTCACGCTGAGGTGCAGTTCCACTAGGACCTGGCAGCCCTCTCTTACTTCACCAAGGTGTCGGCCGTGGCTCAGTGGGTAGCACTCTCGCCTGAGTCAGTAGGTCATGGCTTTCAAGTCCCACTCCAGAGACTTGAGCACGTCATCTAGGCTGACACTCCAGTGCAGTACTGAGAGGGTGCTGCACTGTTGGAGGTGCGGTCTTTCGGATAAGATGGGATCCAGGGCAATTTGGCACATTGGATCCAAAATTGGCTTAGTGGCAGGAGGCAGAGGGTGATGGTCGAAGGTTGTTTTTGTGACTGGAAGCCTGTGTCCAGTGGTGTACCGCAGGGATCATTGCTGGGTCCCTTGCTGTTTGTAGTGTACATTAATGATTTAGATATGAATGTTGGAGGTATGATCAGTAAGTTCGCAGATGACACGAAAATTGGTGGAGTGGTAAATAGCGAGGAGGGAAGCCTCAGGCTACAGGACGATATGGACGGGTTGGTCAGATGGGCAGAACAGTGGCAAATGGAATTTAACCCTGAAAAGTGTGAGGTGATGCATTTTGGGAGGACTAACAAGGCAAGGGAATACACAATGAATGGTAGGACCCTAGGAAGGACAGAGGATCAGAGGGACCTTGGTGTGCATGTACATAGATCCCTGAAGGCAGCAGGACGGGTAGATAAGGTGGTTAAAAAGGCATATGGGATACTTGCCTTCATTAGCCGAGGCATAGAATATAAGAGCAGGGAGGTTATGATGGAGCTGTACAAAACGCTAGTTAGACCACAGCTGGAATACTGTGTGCCGTTCTGGTCGCCACACTATAGGAAGGATGTGATTGCATTGGAGAGGGTGCAGAGGAGATTCACCAGGATGTTATCTGGGCTGGAGCGCTTCAGCTATGAGGAGAGACTGGACAGGCTGGGCTTGTTTTCCTTGGAGTAGAGAAGGCTGAGGGGGGGGACCTGATTGAGGTGTACAAAATTATGAGGGGGATAGATAGAAAGGAACTTTTCCCCTTTAGTAGAGGGGTCAATAGCCAGGGGGCATAGTTTCAAGGTAAGGGGCAGGAGGTTTAGAGGGGATTTGAGGAAAAACTTTTCACCCAGAGGGTGGTTGGAATCTGGAACTCACTGCCTGAAAGGGTGGTGGAGGCAGGAACCCTCAGAACATTCAAGAAGCATTTAGATGAGCACTTGACACGCCATAGCATACAAGGCTACGGACCAAGTGCTGGAAAATGGGATTAGAATAGACAGGGCTTGATGGCCGGCGCGGACACGATGGGCCGAAGGGCCTCTTTCTGTGCTGTATAACTCTGAGTCTATGACTCTGTTAAACTGAGGCCCTGTCTGCCTTCACAGGTGGAATATAGAAGATCCCATGATACTATTTGAAGAAAAGCAGGTGATTTCTTCCTGGTGTTCTGATCAATATTTATCCCTGAACCAACATGACCAAAAACAGCTTATCTCATTGATGTTTGTGGGACCTTGCTGTGTACAAATTGGCCGCCACCTTTCCTACATTACAATAGTGACTACACTTCATTGGCTGTACAGTGCTTTGGGACGTCCTGAGGATGTGAAAGTTGCTATATAAATGCAAGTTCTTTTTCACCCAACTGGCCATTTTTCATTGTACGAGCTCAGTGCCAAGAGGCTGCTTGACTGGAGGGAGGAGGTGAATTTTGTGATCATCAAGGTGAAAGATGCTCAGTGCTGGGAAATTTTGCGGTCTGCAACGAGTTTGAGACCCCCGTTCTTTCTGAGCACTACTGTTACACGTTCTAATGAATTGACTTCAAGATCTTCATTCCCACCTTCAAATCTCTACCCAGCCTCGTCCCACCTCACCTCAGCAACCTTCTCCAGTGTACATCCCTGAATTCACCCTCCATACCTCTGACAGTAGGTAACCCCGTGCTCCCAGCTCCCTCCACTCCAACCTTAGTGGCCGTTCGTTCAGCCAATACACCGATGAACTCTGCAACTCCCATCCCTAGTACTCTCCGTCTTCCCACCTCATTCACTGCTTTCAAAACTTCCCTCAAAACCCTTCTTGTCCAGCTCAGCTTCAATCTCCACCCAGATTCGTTTTCTTTCCTCCTCTCCCTACTACTCACCGCGCACTGCCTTTACTCTCCTTGCAAGACAGATTTTTGAGCAATAAGGGAGTGAAGGGTTATGGGGAGCGGGCAGGGAAATGGAGCTGAGCCCAAGATCAGATCAGCCATGATCTCATTGAATGGCGGAGCAGGCTCGAGGGGCCAAACGGCCGACTCCTGCTCCTATTTCTTATGTTCTCACCTTGCGATGAATTTCCAGGGCTGATTCTGCAGGGCGGTGGCAGATGAAATTCAATACAGATATTGTGAGAAAATGGGGGGGGGGTGCATATTGGCGTAGATATTCACCCTGCTGCCCGGGCTTTAAACTAGAGTTGCGGATCAGCCGCCCATAATAGAAACCATTCTCATTTCTGTTGAAATCAATGGGTTTGACAGTCGATGGTTTCTATAACGGGCGGGCGATTCACAACTCTAGCTTAACACCCGGGCGGCAAGTTGAAAATCTACCCACATATACAACAACGACTTGCATTTATATAGCGCCTTTAATGTAGTAAAACGTCCCACGGTGCTGCACAGGAGCGATTAGCAAAGAAAAATTGAGACCGAGGCAAAGAAGGAGATATTAGGATGGGTGATGAATGGTGCTGAAAAAGCTAAGGATGAAGTTGATTGGATAAACTGGGTGCCTATTAATAACCTGAGATTCCCTTCAATTTCACCCATAGCAAGTTCAAGACCATTTAAGGAACACTTATGCTGCCCATCTTTTTATTCCCTCCCTCCCCCTCTCTTCCCTCCTCCTCTCTTCCCTCTTTCTTTCTTCTCTCTCTTTATCTCTCTCCCCTCTCTCCCTCCCTCTCTCTTCTCTCTCTTCCTCCCTCTCTCTCTTCCCTCCCCCTCTCTCTCCTTTTCTCTTCCCTCCCCCTCTCTTCTCTCTTCCCTCTCTCTCTCTCTTCCCTCCCCTTCTCTTCTCCCTCTGTCTGTTTCTCCCCTCTCTCGCTCTCTCTTCCTCCCTCTCTCTCTCTCTCTCTCTCCTCTTCCCTCCCTCTCTCCTTCCTCTTCCGTCTCTCCCTCCCTCTCTTTCTCTTCCCTCTCTTTCTCTTCCCTCTCTTTCTCTTCCCTCTCTTTCTCTTCCCTCCCTCTCTCCCTCCTCCCTATCTCTCTTCCCTCCTCCCTATCTCTCTTCCCTCCTCCCTATCTCTCTTCCCTCCTCCCTATCTCTCTTCCCTCCTCCCTATCTCTCTTCTCTCTCTCTCTCTCTCTCTTCCCTCGCTCCTTCTCCTCTCCCCTTGACTTCCCTCACTTTTAATTCTCTGTTAAGTTCCACCTGTGACTATTTGGCTCATTTGCATACTTTGTTTAATTTGTTTTGTGGTTTCCTGCCTACCTGCTCATATCCAACTGCTGCCCCTCTTCTGAGTGCTACAAACCTTCCAGGGTCTGTGTGGCTGAAGCAGGACATCTTTGCCTGGAAGATTCTCCCTGTCAACTCCAACTTCGCCCCCACCTTCTGAAGAACTGACCCGTTCCTGCATCTAGCTGTCCGAGGTCCTGAAAGGATTTAAAGGCCAGGATTCGAGATGGAAACACAGCGGGGAAGGGAATAGAATTTCCTTGGGGATTCTCCCGATCTCGCGCTGTAACTTTTGACGGAAACCCTAGAGAACTGGCTGCTTCCACTGGAGTTTCAGCCAAGGATACAGCGGGAGATCCCGCGGAAATTCTACCCCAGGGTTTTAACCCATTGCCGCATACAGTAAAAGGGTTTTGTCCGGGTCCCAGAACTGAAGCTTTACGCTCACCAAAATCTCTCACACTCAACCTCGCGTGCTTTCCCAAGGACAACCTCACTAGAAATTCATAGCGAGTTCCTGGCCAAGTTGGACCTGCTCGTGGGAGTTGGCCAAAGGACACAACACGTCATCAGCCCTTAAAAAGTTGCGGCCCACAGTCAAAGGGCCGTGACTACTTGAAGGTAATTGGCCACAGGTGAAGATAAAATATATTTAATTCTTTCCATTAGCTTCAAAGGCTTCATATTTATTTTTCAGCCTTCCTAATGCTGGGGTGGGTGAAGGAAGTCATGTAAAGTGGAGGCAGGAAACGGAGTCTGTGGCAAAGCACGGAGCAGTGTCAGAACCCAGACCCTCTGTTTGATGGCTGTTGAGGTGGACATGCTAGTGCATGAGGTGTGGTGTGAGGTGCGTTGCCCTGTTTGGTACGGTAGAAGCCAGTATTGCCGTACACCTGGCAGGAGATCAATCCTGTTCACACAACCCATAGAACCTATGTGTAGATGCGGAAGGACTGCGCCAATGTACAGCTCTCCAAAGATACCAGCTAGCTGGTAGACGGTCCAATTATGCCTGCCATAAAGAGTTGCTGATAACCTGTTCCACATTTACAGCGGACCCCCGGGCAAGCCCACACACTACCTTACAGGTTTTTTTTTAAAAATTTGCTTATCGTACATAAGAACATAAGAATTAGGAGCAGGAGTCGGCCATACGGCCCTTCAAGCCTGCTCCGCCATTCAATAAGATCATGGCAGATCTTCGACCTCAACTCCACTTTCCCGCCCGATCCCCATACCCCTTGGTTTCCCTAGAGTCTAAAAATCTGTCTATCTCAGCCTTGAATATACTCAACGACTCAGCATCCACAGCCCTCTGGGGTAGAGAATTCCAAAGATTCACAACCCTCTGAGTGAAGAGATTTCTCCTCATCTCAGTCTTAAATGGCCGACCCCTTATCCTGAGACTATGCTGTAGAGTTTCGCGATTCAAAATAACATGAGAGAAGCAGATTCAATTGATCAGTTTTATTAAACGAAATACTGTCCTGATAATAAAGGACACAGAAGCCTGTAAAATGGCCGCCGCGCATCGTGGCAGAAGCTTCCAGAGACACAGTGGGCAGACAAGATGGCGTCGAATATACATTCAGTATGAGATTGGATCATACTCGGTACACATTGATAAAGACAGGATGCAACCCGTTTGCATTTTGAACAATAGCAATGATATAAGTGCTGGAATCGTTTTCCTATGCACAGTAAGGATCATTGAACTGGGCAATCGAAGGCCCATCCAGACACATCAATACACAAATACCCCCCCGGCTCAACAATGAGAGACATTGGCGGGTGATTAAGCCAGTATTCGGGGGGCCCCAAAACCAGCCAAGGAGACGATTCATACACATCCTGGCTGGCTCAACAATGGGGAAGACATTAACGGATAGTTGGCCAGTTTCAGGTGCTACCGAAACCCGTTCAGAAGATAATCGCCCCATGCTGGGAGTTTTGAGCGCCAATATCACACAAAGGATAAACATTTAGATTTGAGCGGGAGATAAAGCGGACACAACAGTATAACTATAGAGGACAAATGTCCATCGGTCTCTTGTATCGCTCTCCTGGACTGTCAGCCTCTTGATTTTCTCTCTGGACTCTCTTGACTCTTGACTCTTAGCCGTACTGGTCGGTTATTCGAGTGTTGGGTGGAGCTCAATCGGAACGAGCCGCCCCGACAAGGGCAAGTAACAGGGCACACCATCCCGAGTGTCGGTAAACGGTGTCTGGACCCGGAGGCCCGAGAAGACGAGAAGAGAAGACGAGAAGAAATTCCACGTGCCGCCACGGTCAGTAAACCCCGACCGCGCCCGAAAATATAACGACCGAACTTTCCTTTGAGTTCTACCGACTTCTACATGTACTGTAACACAGGAAGATCCTTCTTTGAATTCTAAGACGGTTTGAGTCCATCGACTGCTTCATGACATCAGGGAGTCTGGCCTGCCTTTCGCGGCAGCGAAAGTAAACAAGTGGGGTGCAGAAACCCTTCCAAACACGTGACAGTCAGGCGCTGCAGCGAAACGAGCTGAGTGCCTCATTTTAAAATCTCCGAAGTAAGCCGAGTGGTGAGCATGTTTTCCGATCCTACAAATCCAGACGTAGTTTAGGTAGTTGTTAAGGGAGGGTGGTTTTTATAAGGTTAAGGTATAATGTGTTCCCCTTTTACGATGTGTCGTGTGTTCCCCATTTCCATAGACCAAGTTTTATGAACGTGTGCATACTTGTACTCTCTTTGATCTGCACCTATGACATGTATTTCATGATTTTAGACGCCATGCAATAAAGATATTCATTTCGTGCTATTCAACCGGGTCTATTTGAGTCTTTTCTCTGCATTACTGCTCCTTGCATCTAAGTCCAGGTGTCAGAACCGTAAGGGTGAGTGGGTCGAACCACTCACAGGTGCTTATTGCAAAAAGGCTGGCCGGAGACCAGAGCAAGCAATAGTATAGGCAACGAAGGCCTAACCTTGCACCAGCACCGTCTGAGACACGCCCCCTTACAATGCCCCCTAGTTCTAGATGCTCCAGCCAGGGGAAACAACCTCTCAGCATCTACCCTGTCAATCCACTTCAGTATCTTATATGTTTCAATGAGATCACCTCTCATTCTTCTAAACTCCAGAGAGTATAGGCCCAATCTACTCAATCTCTCCTCAAAGGACACCCCTCTCATCCCAGGAATTAATCTAGTGAGATACATATATACATACCCATACTCCAGTAGGGCACACATTCAAGTTGTAATTTGCAATTGAAAGCTTTCTCTTCACTCACCTCTTCAACTGTCCTCACACATAAAATCATTACAACACAGCCCAGCTGCACGGGACACTATCTGAATGGATTCTTTCAAATAGGATCTTTCGCAGCCACATGAAAAAGCACCTGAGCCTTGGTTTATAGTCTTATCTGTGGCATAGCGGCTGTGATTTTCTCTCTCGCAGTACAGCACTGGAGAGCCAGCCTGAATGATATGCTCAAGGTCCTGCAGAGTGGGGCTTGAAGCCACAACCTTCTAACTCACAACCTTCTAACCGGCACAGACACGATGGGCCGAATGGCCTCCTTCTATGCTGGAAGTTTCTATGATTATGGCCAAAGTGCCGCCAACTGAGCCAAGTCCCACTCCAGACACTTGAGCACAAAAATCTAGGCCTGTGGCCCGAGATGGTAAGCTGAGGTCCTGTCTGTTCAGCTGCATGCTTTAAAAGTAAAACCTTTAATGGGAAGGTGGTGGGCTTGGTATACCAGAAGGAAGAGATCAAACGGGTCAAATGACTTACTTCATCCAAACCAATCTTGTGACTACAGGAGTAGAAGATTCAAATGTTCAAACTTCAGGATGTACGGTGGATACTAGTGAGGAACCCCTTTATTGCCCATCCCTAATTGCTAGGTCACTTCCAAGGACATTAGCTGTGGACTAGAAAAAAAGGAAGACTTGCATTTCTACAACACCTTTCATGATCTCAGGACGTCCCAAAGTGCTTTACAGCCAATGAAGTACATTTGAAGTGTTGTAATGTGGGAAACGCAGCAGCCAATTTATAAACAGCAATGTGATAATGACCAGATCAACTGTTTTTGTTATGTTGATTGGCCCCAGGACACCGGCGATAACTCACGCTGCTCTTCTTCGAAATACTGTCATGGGATCTTTTATGTCCACCTGAGAGAGCAGACGGGGCCTCAGTTTAATGGCTCATCCGAAAGACGGCACCTCCAACAGTGCAGCGCTCCCTCAGTACGGCACTGGAGTGTCAGCCTAGATTTTTGTGCTCAAATCTCTGGAGTGGGACTTGAACCCACAACCTTCTGACTCAGAGGCGAGAGTGCTGCCCACTGAGCCCCAGCTGACACTGAGTAACCAATAGGCCAGACTGACTGGGGTGGGCAGATTCCCATCCCTGAAGAACATTACCGGACCAGTTGGGTTTCTACGAGCAGTGCTTCTTACAGTCATCGCTTCTGGCCCCAGTTGAACCAGATTGAGTAAAATTCAGTTTCATAATTTGAGCTCCTGAACGCTGGATTGCTGGCCCAGTACCATAAGCACTACACCATAATACCTGTAGAACAGAGGATCCCAAATGTTACTTATTACATACCCGCTTCCAGATTTACCGGCTGCCTACATACTCCTACCAGTATACAGGTTTAATATTTACGTCTCTTTGCTATAGATGTGTGTCAGCTGTGGCTCAGTGGGTAGCACTCTTGCCTCTGAATCAGAAGGTTGTGGGTTCAAGTCCCACTCCAGAGACTTGAGTACAAAAATCTAGGCTGACACTCCAGTGCCGTACTGAGGGAGTGCCGCACTGTCAGAGGTGCCGTCTTTCAGATGAGGCGTTAAACCGATGCCCCGTCTGCTCTCTCAGGTGGACATAAAAGATCCCATGGCCATTATTTCGAAGAAGAGCAGGGGAGTTATCCCTGGTGCCCCGGCCAATATTTATCCCTCAATCAACATACCAAAAACAGATTATCTGGTCATTATCACATTGCTGTTTGTGGGAGCTTGCTGTGCGCAAATTGGCTGCTGCGTTTCCTACATTACAACAGTGACTACACTTCAAAAAGTACTTCATTGGCTGTAAAGCGCTTTGGGACGTCCGGTGGTCGTGAGAGGCACTATAGAAATGCAAGTCTTTCTTTCTAGATCCTGTTTTGTGTCTGGTGTCAAGGTTTCGCTTCACAGGCTGAGATTTTCATGTTGAATCAGTAGTCTCGATTTCAGCAAGTGCACTAGTGCTGGCAAGACAAATTTCATCACTTCACTTCCCATCACTGATACTTTGTGTGTTCTTCTTCACACTCCCTGTCTTTAGCCGTCCGTCCATCCATTTTTCACTGTTTACGTCCCGGCAGCTATAGTGCGACGTATACAACCAGAAAACCCCCCCCCCCCCGACTTAGTTCTGAGCTCAGTTATAACATAAGAAATAAGAGCAGGAGTCGGCCATACGGCCCCTCGAGCCTGCTCCGCCATTCAATAAGATCATGGTTGATCTTATTGAATTGGACAGTTGCTGGGCAGCTGAAACCGTGCTGTAGTGTGTGTGTATACGGTGATTGGAGGTGGGGGGGGGGGTGCTCTGTACGTCATTGTCTCCGCGTCTCTGTGCTCTCATTGGTACATCTTGAAGTAAATTAGTTACTTTATATAACAAATTCCCACAGAGCTTTCAAGCGTCGTCTGAGTAGCCTATTATTAAAATACAATAAATAACTAAATAGAATAATTAATAAATTAAATCCGCCACTAGATAATTTCTGCCATGTAACCCCTCCCCCCCCCCCCCCCGCCCCACCACCCCCCCGAGAGGTGTCTCGCGTACCCCCAGGGGTACGAGTACCACAGTTTGGGAAGTTCTGCTGTAGAATATAGAGATGTTGTCTGCGCAAGCACTGGAGAAAAGCGTCAGGGAAGATGGTTATAATCTCAAGAAACTTCGAGCCAAACATACTTCAAAGAGTAATTCTTTCGCCCCCCTTAGAGATGCTAATTTATGGAGCAGACTACCAGTCAAGTGCAGTCAATTGTTACCAGATTGTGAATTATAGTGTAAAGACTTTTGGAGGCTTTGGGACTAAAAGGAAGCAGAATGCTCTCTGAAAGAAAAGTCTTGTGTTTTATTATTTAAAACAGTTTCTTGCGTTCGGTCAAAATATAGGATTATTCATTCAAACCAACCACTGTTTCGTAGAACCATAGAAATTTACGGCACAGAAGGAGGCCATTCAGCCCATCGTGTCTGTGTCGGTTGAAAAAGAGCGATCCAGTCTAATCCCACTTTCCAGCTCTTGGTCTGTAGCCCTGCAGGTTACGGCACTTCAAGTGCACATCCAAGTACTTTTTAAATGTGATGAGGGTTTCTGCCTCTACCACCCTTTCAGGCAGTGAGTTCAAAACCCCCACCACCCTCTGGGTGAAAAATGTTCTCCTCAACTCCCCTCTAATCCTTCTACCAATTTCTTTAAATCTATGCCCCCTGGTTATTGACCTCCCTCCATTGGCTTTAACAGTGGAAATGATGCACAGGCATTTGTCGAGAGCGTTCTGTTTTTTGTTCAGTTGTGAATGGGATAGTCATTGCTCCCTGTTTAGTGTAATCACCTTTAGTGTAATGTAATTACCCTTTGTGTAATGAAATCACTTTTAAATGAAATCAGCTTTATTGCAATGTCATTGCATTTAGTGTAATGTCATCACCTTAACTGTGTAATAACCTTTAGTATAATGTAATTACCCATAGTGTAATGAAATCACACTGATGTTCTGACGAAAGGTCATCGACCTGAAATGTTAACTCAGTTTCTCTCTCCACTGATGCTGCCTGACCTGCTGAGTATTTCCAGCATTTTCTGTTTTATTTCAGATTTCCACCATCCGCAGTATTTTGCTTTTGTAATGAAATCACCTTTAGTGTCGTGTAATCACCTTTCTTCTTCTTCTTCTTCTTAGGCAGTCCCTCGGAACCGAGGATGACTTGCTTCCACACTAAAAATGAGTTCTCAGGTGAAATGGGCAGACACACGGCAGATGACATTTAACGCGGAGAAGTGTAAAGTGATAGTTTCAAGGTAAGGGGCAGAAAAACTTTTTCACCCAGAGGGTGGTTGGAATCTGGAACTCACTGCCTGAAAGGGTGGTAGAGGCAGGAACCCTCAACATTCAAGAAGCATTTAGATGAGCACTTGAAACGCCATAGCATACAAGGCTATGGACCAAGTGCTGGAAAATGGGATTAGAATAGACAGGGCTTGATGGCCGGCGCGGACACGATGGGCCTCTTTCTGTGCTGTATAACTCTATACATTTTGGTAGGAAGAATGAGGAGAGGCAATATAAACTAAATGGTACAATTTTAAAAGGGGTGCAGGAACAGAGAGACCTGGGTGTCTATGTACACAAATCTTTGAAGGTGGTAGGATAAGTTGAGAAAGCTGTTTAAAAAAAAAAAAGCATATGGGATCCTTGGTTTTATTAATAGAGGCATAGAGTACAAAAGCAAGGAAGTTATGCTAAACCTTTATAAAACATTGGAGTATTGTGTTCAATTTTGGGCACCACACTTTAGGATGGATGTCGAGGCTTTGGAGAGGGTGCAGAAGAGATTTACTAGAATGGTACCAGGGACTTCAGTTATGGGGAAAGACTGAAGATGCTGGGGTTAACCTTCTCTGCTCTTAAGAAGAACAAGAGGAGATTTGATAGAGATGTTCAAAATCATGAAGGGTTTTGTTAGAGTAAATAAGGAGAAACTGTTTCTAGTAGCAGAAGGGTCGGTAACCAGAGGACACAGATTTAAGGTGATTGGAAAAAGAACCAGAAGCGACTTGAGGAAACAGCGAGGTGTTGTGATTTGGAATGGACTACCGGAAAGGGCGGTGGAAGCAGATTCAATAGTAACTTTCAAAAGGGAACTGGATAAATACTTGAAGGAAAAAGATTTACAGGGCTATGGAGAAAGAGCAGGGGAGTGGGACTAATTGGGCAGAAGTTGAGTGAGATTGAGTCTGTACATCTCCAACTGCAATGTCCTCCCCACTTCCAAATTAACATAATCATCCTTCTCATTAAAAAGCCTACCATCAACCCCTCTGTTCTCTCGAATTACCAACCTCCCTTTCCTCTGGAATTCCTTGTCCCCAATCAACTCCATGCCCACCTTCTCTCATCATTCTCTGTTCAATCTGGCTCCTGCCCCATCCACAGCACGGAGACTGGACCAGCCAAAGTCATCATCGCCATTCTGTGCACCTGGGACGGCAGTGCATCATCACTCCCACCTCTCCGCAGCCTCCTCCACCGTGCAGCCGCTTCTAAGGGTGTGCTGTAATCCAGGTCAATATTTGCCAACAGGCTTCAATGGTTGGGCAAGAGTGCAAAAAGGAGTTTGTTAAGATCAAGTGGTCATGCTGGTTCAGAAATACTTTCAGCGCTCTGCATCTTCCCAGAACCATGGCGTCAAAAGCTTTCCACAAGAGCCCCATCAGACCGATGAAGGGCAAATGTTCGAAGAGAGGCTCCAACTGCAGAACAGTTAATATCTCAAGTTTGAAGGCTTGGGTAGGGAAGAATGTATTTGATATGCCAAGCCCCTATTGCTGAAGACGGAAAATCAAGGCAGGCCGGCTGAGAAATGTGAAGAAATTGATTTGAGATGTAGAGAAAACACGTGTAAAATACAGCTGCCTAGACTCCAGAGACTCGCGCACATAATCTGGGCCGACATTTCAGCGTGTTACTGAGGGAGTGCTGCACTGTCGGAGGTGCCGTCTTTCCGCTGAGACGTTAAAGCGAGGCCCCATCTGCCCTCTCAGGTGGACGTGAAAGATCCCACGGCACATTTCAAAGAAGAGCAGGAGAGTACCACCCGGTGTCCTGGCCAACATTTATTCCAAACCAACATAAATGATCTGGTGATTTATTTCTTTGCTGTTTAGTGAACTTGCTGTGTGCAAATTGCCTGCCACGTTTCCTGTATTACAAGTGACTGCACTTCAAAAAGTACTTCATTAGCTGTAAAGCGCTTTGGGACTGTGGCAAATGGATTTCAATGTAGGCAAATGTGAGGTCATCCACTTTGGACCTAAAAAGGATAGAACAGGGTACTTTCTAAATGGTGAAAAGCTAAAAACAAACAGTGGAGGTTTAAAGAGACTTGGGAGTCCAGGTACATAGATCATTAAAATGTCATGAGCAGGGACAGAAAATAATCAAAAAGGCTAATGGAATGCTGGCCTTTCTATCTAGAGGACTAGAGTACAAGGGCGTAGAGGTTATGCTGCAGCTGTACAAAACCCTGGTTAGACAACACCTGGAGTACTGGGAGCAGTTTTGAGCACCACACCTTAGGAAGGATATTTGCCTTGGAGGGATTGCAGCGTAGGTTTACCAGAATGATACCTGGACTTCAGGAGTTAAGTTACGCGGAGAGATTACACAATTTAGGGTTGTATTCCCTAGAATTTAGAAGGTTAAGGGGCGATCTGATCAAAGTTTTCAAGATATTAAGGGGAACAGATAGGGTAGAGAGAGAGAAACTATTTCCGCTGGTTGGGGATTCTCGGACTAGGGGGCAAAGTCTAAAAATTAGAGCCCGACCTTTCAGGAGTGAAATTAGGAAACACTTCTACACACAAAGGGTGGTAGAAGTTTGGAACTCTCTTCCGCAAATGGCAATTGATGCTAGATCAATTGTTAATTTTAAATCTGAGATTGATAGATTTTTGTTAACCAAAGGTATTAAGGGATATGGGCCAAAGGCAGGTATATGGAGTTAGGTCTCAGATCAGCCATGATCTCATTGAATGGCCTACGCCTGTTCCTATGTTCTGAGATTGTGTACAGTGCGATATAAGAACATAAGAAATAGGAGCTGGAATAAATGCAAGTCCGTTCTTTCTTTTCTTAATCCCTGCAAGTCAGGCAGAGAGACATTGGCAAATATGTTCAACTTGTCGCCCAGGTATAAAACGAGTGTTTCGGTTCGGTTATAGAAACCATTCGATTTTAATTTCCATTGAAATCAATTCAACTCTTGCAATCAAATTGCATCAACAACAACACCACCAACAACAGCTTGTATTTATATAGCGCCTTTAACGTAGTAAAACGTCCCAAGGTGCTTCACAGGAGCGTTAGCATAAAAAATGACACTGAGCCACATAAAGAAATATTAGGACAAGTTGGTCAAAGAGGAGGGTTTTAAAGGAGCCTCTTAAAGGAGAGAGATGTAGAGAGAAAAAGAATTGCATTTCTATAGCGCCTTTCACAGCCACCGGACGTCCCAAAGCACTTTACAGCCAATGAAGTACTTTTGAAGTGTAGTCACTGTTGTAATGTGGGAAACGCGGCAGCCAATTTGCGCACAGCAAGCTCCCACAAACAGCAACGTGATAATGACCGGATAATCCAGTTTTTTTTTCCACTGATGTTGATTGAGGGATAAATATTGGCCAGGACACCGGGGGATAACGCCCCTGCTCTTCTTCAAAATACAGTAGTGCCATGGGATCTTTTACGTCTACCCGAGAGGGCAGAAGGGGCCTCGGTTTAACGTCTCATCTGAAAGACGGCACCTCCGACAGTGCAGCACTCCCTCAGCACTGCACTGGAGTGTCAGCCTAGATTTCTGTGCTCAAGTCTCTGGAGTGGGACTTGAACCCACAACCTTCTGACTCAGAGGCGAGTGTGCTACCAATTGAGCCATGGCGGAGAGGTTTCGGGATGGAATATCCCCTCAACATCCATCTCATTCCTGTGTCCATTCATGAAGTAACCACATTAACATACATAGCAGCTGAAAGGCTGTCAAAGCTACCCTTCCCTAATTTTGACGTGGCCCAGACAGTGTTTTAACTGGGCATTAAGCTAATGTAGCAGAAGCGCAGTGGGTTAGAGGTGAGCAAAGCACACGCCAGTAAAAAAAAGTGCTCAGCTGCTCGTCTTGCCCCACCCTCTTCTGAAGGCGCAGAGTCTCTCTGGAGATCTGCCGTCTAGTACCTCACCCAAGTGCCCATTCTTCATTTGTTTGATCAAAATTGCAATTGTCAGACTATTCAACTGTGTAGATTTTCACTGTTGGCAAATGGAACTCGGTTAATTCGGCTTCTGAAAGGTTTAATTGTAGAATCATAGAATAGTACAGCACAGAAGGAGGCCATTCGGCCCATCGAGTCTGCGCCGGCTCTTTCAAAGAGCAATCCAGTTAGTCCCACTCCCCCCGCTCTTTCCCCATATCCCTGCAATTTTTTCTCCTTCAAGTATTTATCCAGTTCTCTTTAGAAGGCTACTATTGAATCTGTATCCAATGAATCTAGTTCATTCAATATAGAGCCAAAAAAAAGGTGGTTGGCATCATTAAAGAAAGAAAGAGAGAGAGCGCGCTAGAGAGAGAGCGCGAGATACAGATTTCACTTAGCAACAGCCAGTGTTCAAGATTGAAGTTAAGGCCTTGGGATGCTTATAGTATTGTCACTGCAACCTACGCAAGGGATGTTGATGTGCAAATCGGTTGAAGGACAGTAAACTACCGAACGTTGGTGTACAAGAAATGTAAACTTATGTGCGTATTAATCGGCTGAAGGACGGTGCATTTAACCGGAGACTACCAAATAAGGCAAGGCCACTTCCAGCTTGATAAAGAAATCAGTGC
This sequence comes from Squalus acanthias, assembly GCA_030390025.1. Taxonomy (NCBI): domain Eukaryota; kingdom Metazoa; phylum Chordata; class Chondrichthyes; order Squaliformes; family Squalidae; genus Squalus; species Squalus acanthias. The sequence goes on along the minus strand of CM059431.1, from coordinate 6,547,656 downwards.
ATATAAAAAATGAAGCTTTTGTGTTAAGTTAAGTTGAGAAAAAGGAGAGAAACCTACTTGAGTGCATGCCTGCACTCAGAACTGCTGATAGAACTCCGCTTGTAAACTGCGCTATACTCTGAAGATATTATACTCCGCATTTAGATTGTTTTCTATGTTAAAGTAGAAAAAATAAAGTGATTGTAACCATAAGGCTGTATTCTTTACTACTCAACTGAACAACAGAAGACGGTTTTAAAACAGCAATCACCGCCACGTCCAATCCCGTCCACACATGCCCCTTTGTCCAGTGGGGTCACTGGCTAGCAATCAGAAGCAGCAACAGCGGCAGAATTTAACTCCCTCTTCCCTATCCCAGGGATGCTGAGGCCAGTGGCAGCACCCCTACTGAGATTAGTTAACTGAGCATAAACCTGGGGTGAAATATGGTACCGTTCTGTGCTGTATCGCCTCGTACCACACTGCATGATGCATCCGCCAACTAGCCATCAAGGCAGCTTCCCTCTAGGAACAGGAGCAGCAGCAGGCCAGTCATTCCCTCCAGCCTGGGCCGCCGTTCAATCAGATCGTGGCTGATCTGTACCTCAACTCCATTTACCAGCCTTGGCTCCCTATCCCTAGAGGGTCAGCTGTGGCTCAGTGGGCAGCACTCTCGCCTCAGGGTCAGAAGGTTGTGGGTTCAAGTCCCAATCCAGAGACTTGAGCACAAAAATCCAGGCTGACACTCCCAGTTCAGTACTGAGGGAGTGCTGCACTGTCGGAGGTGCCGTCTTTCGGATGAGACGTTAAACCGAGGCCCCGTCTGCCCTCTCAGGTGGACGTAAAAATCCCATGGCACTATTTTGAAGAAGAGCAGGGGAGTTATCCCCGGTGTACTGGGGCCAATATTTGTTCCTCAATCAACATCACTAAAAAAACAGGTTATCTGGTCATTATCATTATTGCTGTTTGTGGGAGCTTGCTGTGCGCAAATTGGCTGCCGCGTTTCCTACATTACAACAGTGACTACACTCCAAAAGTACTTCATTCGCTGTAAAATGCTTTGAGACGTCTGGTGGTCGTGAAAGGCGCTATAGAAATGCAAGTCTTTTTTTCCTTTTTAGATACCCTTACCCACCAAAATTCTATCAGGTCTCAGTCTTGAAAGCCCCAATTGTCCTAGCATCCACAGCCGTCACATTAAAGCTATGGTTGAATGTCAATAGCGTATATGCAAGCGTACTGTAAGGGGGGCGAAGCCCTGGTTGTTCAAATCAGTTGCCTGGCTTTTCTACCCAGGTACAGTAATACATGAAATATGAAACTTAACCACAGCATGCAGACACAACATGTTCTTGGTTCATTCGAACGGTTCAACCAAACATAATATGCATGGAATCTACACGGGGATTCTCCAGCGGGTCGAATGGCATAAATGGCCACGCACGCATTTTCTCCAAGGGTTTCCGCCGATCGTCTGCCGAAGGTACAGCAGGAAATCAGGAGAACGCCATGGAAATTATGGGCTGCATTTTAGCCTCGAGAGTTGGTGATGAAAAAGGGAATAAATCATGGATAAGGCAACTTCACGTTGAGCAAAGAGTAGAATGAGGAGGCATGGGCTAAAACTCAACGTTCAGTTTGGGACAGCAAGGCCTCCTTCATGTAAAGAGAGTGATCGATACTGGGAATGGTCTTCTGGGTGGGGAAAACAACAACAACAGCTTGTATTTATATAGCACTTTTAACGTAGTAAAACGTCCCAAGGCGCTTTACAGGAGTATTAAAAGACAAAAAATTTGACACCGAGCCACATAAGGAGAAATTAGGGCAGGTGACCAAAAGCTTGGTCAAAGAGGTAGGTTTTAAGGAGCGTCTTAAAGGAGGAAAGAGAGGTAGTGAGGCGGAGAGGTTTAGGCCGGGAATTCCAGAGCTTAGGGCCCAGGCAACAGAAGGCACGGACACCAATAGTTGAGCGATTATAATCAGGGATGCTCAAGAGGGCAGAATTAGAGGAGCACAGATATCTCTGGGGGGCGTTGTGGGGTTGAAGGAGATTACAGAGATAGGAAGGGGCGAGACCATGGAAGGATTTGAAAACAAGGATGAGAATTTTGAAATCGAGGCGTTGCTTAACCGGGAGCCAATGTAGGTCAGCGAGCACAGGGGTGATGGGTGAACGGGACTTGGTGCGAGTTAGGACACGGGCAGCCGAGTTTTGGATCACCTCAAGTTTAGAATGTGGGAGGCCAGCCAGGAGTGCGTTGGAATAGTCAAGTCTAGAGGTAACAAAGGCATGGATGAGGGTTTCAGCAGCGGATGAGCCGAGGAAAGGGCGGAGACGGGCGATGTTACGGAGGTGGAAATAGGCGGTCTTAGTTATGTGGTCGGAAGCTCATTTCGGAGTCAAATATGACACCAAGGTTGCGAACAGTGTGGTTCAGCCTCAGACAGATGTTAGGGAAAGGGATGGAGTCAGTGGCTCGGGAACAGAGTTTGTGGCGGGGACCAAAAACAATGGCTTCGGTCTTCCCAATATTTAATTGGAGAAAATTTCTGCTCATCCAGTCGGACAAGCAGTCTGACAATTTAGAGATCATGGAGGGAAAGGAGGCAAAGACCTTGGTTTCTTTCATTGGAATGGCTGCCTTCTTTTGTCATGTGATAAAACAACAACAGGTGCTCCAGATTTACCGTTTAATATTTTATATACCACGTACTTTTAGTCATCTACCAAGGCTAAAGCTTACCGCGAACTGTGCAGAAAGCAGACATGAGCCAAAGATTTCCCCGCGACAAAAGCCACAACCGTGACACACAACAGCGGCAGACACCTACCTACGCTCCAGTCCATCTCCTCCACACTGTCGCCGTACAAGCCGTGCTTGCTTTTTCCTAAAAATTCCTGAGAAGCATATAGTGCCGTGTGGACGGGTATGAAGGACATGAAGAGCAGAAAAGGACGGTCCGAGCTTCTGTCGAGCAAAAACACAAAAAAAGACCCTCGTCAGGGAGGTTAAATTAAGTGCGCCCTGTGTAAAGGCGTACAAGGCACGCTTGGTTATCCAAACTATTGGGGGTGGGGCGGGGGGGGTGAGCTGGCACGCTGGTGCCAACAATGCACCGTGCCATGGAGTCACCGCGTTGATGGCAAATGGAGTCACCACCAGTCTTGTTTTGGGGCAGGTTGCCCGCCCATCGTCCCATTTTAAATTTAGTCGGGATTCAGGGAGAGGGCATTCTGGAGAAGTCCACCGTGCGCGCACGTGGGTAGGGCCTTCTGCCCACACACGGTGCAAATGACTCAAACAAACAGTTTGAGGTTCGGCGCCAGGTACAAAGACCCCCCGTGGGGTGAGCAGCTCCATTCATGGTTTTCTGATTCCGCTCTCCCACAGCAGCAATGGAGGAGGCGGGGGGGGGGGGGGGGGCGGTGTTCTGTGCACTACGGAACGTATGAAAACGACGGGCAGCTAAGGACCAGCTGGCTCATCAAGCCTGCCCCACACTCATGATGCCTGGAACATCATGACTAGACATTTCCTATCCCTCGCAGCCACGTCATCCCTTGGAAGAGGCGAAGAGAATAAAGAAAAAAAAACAGGCCGATAAAACAAAAACACCATCTGGAAAACTCCTCTCCCAACCGCTCAGGTGACTGAAACCAGTCCGAGAGATCACACGGACCACGTGTATGTTAACCATTAGTACATTTAAAATGCAAAGTCTTGCTCCTGTCTGGCGTTGGCCTGGACCAAGACTAATCATGGATGAAATGAGGTCCAAAACACCAGATACATGCAAATTAAATACTTAAAAAAATACCAGAAACAAGTGAGCTGCCGTCTGAAAGAGAAAAACGGGTTATACTTTGGGTGGGATCTCTTCATAGGCAAGGAACTTTATTAGGGAAGGAAATGGAAGCGGACAGTACAAATGGGTGCAAGGCAATTGGATGTGTTTCAAGAGAGAGACGGGATTGAGTGATTAGTGAGTAATGGGGCTGATCTATCAAACAAACAGAGAATGGGTTTATTGGGACAATTGGCTTTTTGCCGTTCCAGAAGATTCTGGGAGAGTAGTGGGGTGCATAACGGGCAGTCGATCCACCGCGGAGGTTGAACTTTACCCGCTCCTCCTCTTACGCTTTTCTTCTTGTAAGGGAGGTGTGAGATAAACTAAACCAGCAGATGGGCCAACTTGAGATCCTCTGGTGCTCTTCCATACAGGGCAGTCTAGAAAACTAGTAAAAGTGGACCTTTTACTAGCCTCAAAAAACAGCCTTGAAAACAAAAGCTCTGTGATATGTCGTTACACAAAGTTTAATTACTTAAGCTGCGGCTATATCAAACCTTCCATCATTAGCGTAATAGAATGCTCCGGGCATTTTCCCTCGTTTTCTTTGAAAAAGCTGCAGCTATTTTACATGTGGCCTGGTACATTATTGTCACACTTGGCTTTAAGATGGTTTACCGACAGCTTTGCTACAGCTATACAAAGCCCTGGTTAGACCACACCTGGAGTACTGTGAGCAGTTCTGGGCACCACACCTCAGGAAGGATATATTGGCCTTGGAGGGAGTGCAGCGCAGATTTACCTGAATGATACCCGGACTCCAAGGGTTAAATTACGAGGAAAGATTACACCAACTAGGGTTGTATTCCCTGGAATTTAGGTTAAGGGGTGATCTGATCGAAGTTTTCAAGATATTAAGGGGGAATTTATAGTTTCTCTCTATCTACCCTATTTCCACTGATTGGTGCCTCTAGGAATAGGTGACACAGCCTAAAAGTTAGAACCAGGCCTTGCAGGAGTGAAGTTCGGAAACACTTCTACACGCAAAGGGTGGCAGAAGTTTGGGCAACACGGTGGCATAGTGGTTAGCACTGTTGCCTCACAGCGCCAGGGACCCGGGTTCGAATCCGGCCTTGGGTGACTGTCTGTGTGGAGTTTGCACATTGTCTGCGTGGGTTTCCTCCAGGTGCTCTGGTTTCCTCCCACAGTCCAAAGATGTGCGGGTTAGGTTGATTTGGCTATGATAAATTGACCCTTAGTGTTAAGGGGATTAAATACGTGGGGATAGGGTGGGATATGTGTCGGTGATGGGCCGAAATGGCCTCTATCTGCACTGGGGATTCTGTGTGACTGATGAGTCCAATGCGGGACCTACAGTCTCTGTCACAGGCAGGTGGGTGGGGTGCTTGGGTTGATTTCTGCTGTTTGCGCTTGGCTTCCGCTTGCTCCCGGCGAAGAGACTCGAGGTGTTCGGCGCCTTCCCGGATGCTTTTCCTCCACTTTGTGCAGTCTTGAGCCGGGGATTCCCAGGTGTCGGTGGGGTTGATGCACTTTTTCAAGGATGCTTTGTGGGTGTCCTTGAAGCGTTTCCTGGGGCTCTCTTGCCGTGTCGGAGCTCTGAGTACAGCGCTTGCCTTGGGAGTCTCGTATCGGGCTTGCGGACGATGTGGCCCGTCCATCGGAGCTGATCGAGCGTGGTCAAAGCTTCGATGCTGGGGATGTTGGCCTGAGCGAGAACACCGGCGTTGGTGCGCCTATCCTGCCAATGGATTTGCAGGATCTTGCGGAGGCACCTTTAGCGTAATGTAATCTCCCTTATTGTAATACTTTAGTGTAATGTAATTACCTTAACTATATCATCACCTTTAGTATAGTGTGATCACCTTTAGTGTAATGACATTAACTTTAGTGTAATGACATTAACTTTAGTGTAATGTAATTATCTTTATTGCAATGTCATTACATTTAGCACAAAATACAAAAGTCATTACATTCAGAGTCACTTGAAACAAAGTGTAAAGGAATCTTCTATATGTAGCAAGGTGAAGCATCCCATTTAGGTATTTGACTCTGAGTACAGTGTCAGCGAGAGCACAGGCTGAACAATTCCATGTACACCTAGCGTGAGCCACTGTGGGAACTGGGGAGCAGTGCGTGAATCAACATGCATCCTATACTGTAGAAACAAAGGCCCTTCCGCGCATAAATGGAATTTCCACTGCAATTCCGGGATCAGTCCTGAGGAAATTCCTGGCCGTAGGGTTTTATTTCAGGCCTATAAAAAGAAAGAACGAACTTGAATTTCTATAGCGCCTTTCACCGGACGTCTCAAAGCGCTTTACAGCCAATGAAGTACTTTTTGAAGTGTAGTCACTGTTGTAATGTAGCAAACGCGGCAGCCAATCTGCACACAGCAAGCTCCCACAAACAGCAATGTGATAATGACCAGGTAATCTGTTCTTTTAGTTTAATTTAATTTAATCAGGAGGATTAAATGTAGTCGTCTGACACTGTACGCTATACATGCATTGTTCTCTATCTATATATGCTTTGTCGATTCGTGTTCCTTTACTTCACCTGACGAAGGGGCAGCAGCTCCGAAAGCTTGTGATTTCAAATAAAACTGTTGGACTATAACCTGGTGTTGTGCGACTTCTCACTTTTGTCCACCCCAGTCCAACACCGGCATCTCCGCATCATGTTCTTTTAGTGATGTTGATGGAGAGATAAATATTGGCCCCAGGAAATAGTGGCCGTGGGATCTTTGACGTCCACGTGAGAGGGCAGACGGGGCCTCGGTTTAACGTCTCGTCCGAAAGATGTATGTCTTCCCCCCACAATAAACCAGGGAGGTTCAAATACATTGTCCAAGGGATTTGTCGAAATTGTAAACATGTGAGCACAATTCAATGGTAACAAGATGCGTCTTGTTAATGACAGATCTGCCAATAACTGGCAGTGTTCAGTAAATCCCCATCACACGTAACAAACTCAGAAATGACCTGGAGGGGGGGTTCGATATAAAATTGTAAGCACGCACAAGGTAGAGCTGACATTGCAAGATTTGACTTGATATCATGTGCCACTTTCTGATGGTAGGTGAAAAATGATTGAGTTTCTGAAATTTAACACAGTTACTGTCGTCAGTTATTAATTGAGTGTTGATTGTCTGTCAGAACCTTTGAGACTTTGAAGATGGATGACAAATATTTTGACTAAAATTGTGTTTTCGACTATAAAGCATTACTCGTCCAGTCACCTGGATCAATATCAGCCTGAGTAAAAAATCTTGAACAGTATATCCCATTTTACATTTGATAGCACTCATTGGGAATTTGGCATCCAGTGAAAGCCATGATGAAATGTGTACTTGTGATGGAATAAGCCATATAACCTATTTAGAAAAATACACTATCTTATGAAAGAATTCTGGCCTTATTGAAACAGGACACGTTGTTGACCCTGAAGAAATAACCTTATTGAAACAGAAGGTGCATGGCTCCGACAGGCTGACCTTTGGGAACAAAAACAATGGTCCACCCTGGATAAGGTATTTTAAATTAAACTTCGTAAAGATGGCACATAAGATAAGGAACATCTGCCCTCGTAAAGATGACGTAAAGATGACATAAAATAAGGGACACCTGCCCTTCACACCTTTTTTATATGGTGAACCCAGAACACCTAGAGATGCAAAAGGATTCTGGAATATTGCAAGCTGATGTAGCAGTAAAGAATTGCAGAGGTCAGCAGAAAGATGAATAGGGATAATTAACTTGGGTCAACAGAAACCTTAAAGGAAATACCACTGAAAAAGGGTATAAATATTGAAGTCTCAAATGGGATATCAGAGTCGCTTTAATCGGGCAAAGCGATTCTCGGCTGCAGAGGCAGCTCTGTGGTCTACCACTCTTTGTACGTCGGGGATCAAAGGTATTTGATATTGATGGATATCCTGTATAGAAAACTTTAAGAACTGCAATACTGTAGCGAAGTTAAGATTTAAAAGTAAGATTCTCTGTTAATAATAAGATCGTATTTTTTCTCTTTTTAGAACTGTTAACGTTGCGATTGACTGATTCACCAACTGTAAATTGCATGTCGGTTCTTTTAATAAATCTCTATATATTTTTAGAATTGTCTCATAAGTCTTCTGTATCAATAACTCGCGAAGTCAATCTCTGTACACTCATTGGTGAAGAGTTACATATTTCTGAAGGAGTTCTCCGGACCCTCATAATATCCGGGACATTACAGCCTAGCTAAACTTACTAAAAGCGCTATCTGAAGGACGGTAACATTCTCGGGTTGTTCCTTTCCTTTAGGGAGAGATAGCCCGGACCTTTAGACCCAAGTAAGCGTCTTTAGTATTCCTCAAACTTTAGTTGAAAGTGAACGTCTGAGAAATACGACTGATCCGGGGTAGCCCCAAAGGGGCTACGACTAGTAAATATGCTTTCATACTCTTGATCACTGTTGTAACGCAGCCAATTTGCACAGAGCATGATTCCACAAACAGCAATGTGATATTAAGCGGATAATCTTTTTTTTAAGTGATGTTGATTGAGGGATAAATATTAGCCAGGAGACCGGGGAGAACTCCCCCAGCTCTTCTTCCAATAGTGCCGTGGGATCATTCATGTCCACCTGATGGGGCTTCTTTTGGGTTCTGACGAAAGGTCATTGACCTGAAACGTTAACTCTGTTTCCCTCTCCACAGATGCTGCCTGACCTGCTGAGTATTTCCAACATTTCCTGTTTTCATTTCAGATATCTGGCAGACACGGTATTTTGATTCGGTTTAGCGTCTCATCCGAACAACGGCACCTCCAACAGTGCACCACTCCCTCAGTACTGCCCCTCCGACAGTGCAGCGCTCCCTCAGTACTGCCCCTCCGAAAGTGCAACACTCCCTCAGTACTGCCCCTCCGACAGTGTACCACTCCCTCAGTACTGCCCCTCCGACAGTGCGGCAATCCCTCAGTACTGCCTCTCCGACAGTGCAGCGCTCCCTCAGTACTGCCCCTCCGAAAGTGCAACACTCCCTCAGTACTGTCCCTCTGACAGTGTGGCGCTCCCTCAGTACTGCCCCTCTGACAGTGCGGGGCTCCCTCAGTACTGTCCCTCCGACAGTGCAGCGCCCCCTCAGTACTGTCCCTCTGACAGTGCGGGGCTCCCTCAGTACTGCCCCTCCGACAGTGCGGTGCTCCCTCAGTACTGCCCCTCCGACAGTGCGGCGCTCCCTCAGTACTGCCCCTCCGACAGTGCGGCGCTCCCTCAGTACTGCCCCTCCAACAGTGCAACACTCCCTCAGTACTGTCCCTCTGACAGTGCACCACTCCCTCAGTACTGCCCCTCCGACAGTGCAGCGCTCCCTCAGTACTGTCCCTCTGACAGTGCACCACTCCCTCAGTACTGTCCCTCCAACAGTGCAGCGCTCCCTCAGTACTGCCCCTCCGACAGTGCGGCGCTCCCTCAGTACTGCCCCTCCAACAGTGCAACACTCCCTCAGTACTGTCCCTCTGACAGTGCACCACTCCCTCAGTACTGCCCCTCCGACAGTGCGGCGCTCCCTCAGTACTGCTCCTCCAACAGTGCAACACTCCCTCAGTACTGTCCCTCTGACAGTGCACCACTCCCTCAGTACTGTACCTCCAACAGTGCAGCGCTCCCTCAGTACTGCCCCTCTGACAGTGCACCACTCCCTCAGTACTGTCCCTCCAACAGTGCAGGGCTCCCTCAGTACTGCCCCTCCGACAGTGCGGCGCTCCCTCAGTACTGCCCCTCCAACAGTGCAACACTCCCTCAGTACTGTCCCTCTGACAGTGCACCATTCCCTCAGTACTGCCCCTCCGACAGTGCGGCGCTCCCTCAGTACTGCCCCTCCAACAGTGCAACACTCCCTCAGTACTGTCCCTCTGACAGTGCACCACTCCCTCAGTACTGTCCCTCCAACAGTGCAGCGCTCCCTCAGTACTGCCCCTCCAACAGTGCAACACTCACTCAGTACTGTCCCTCTGACAGTGCAGCGCTCCCTCAGTACTGCCACTCCGACAGTGCGGGGCTCCCTCAGTACAGCCCCTCTGACAGTGCGGCGCTCCCTCGGTACTGTCCCTCCGACAGTGCAGCGCTCCCTCAGTACTGCCCGCCGACAGTGCGGCGCTCCCTCAGTACTGCCCCTCCGACAGTGCACCACTCCCTCAGTACTGACCCTCCGACAGTGTGGCGCTCCCTCAGTACTGTCCCTCTGACAGAGCAGCGGCCCCTCAGTACTGCCCCTCCAACAGTGCGGCGCTCCCTCAGTACTGCCCCCCCAACAGTGCAACACTCCCACAGTACTGTCCATCTGACAGTGCACCACTCCCTCAGTACTGCCCCTCCGACAGTGCAGCGCTCCCTCAGTACTGTCTGTCTGACAGTGCACCACTCCCTCAGTACTGTCCCTCCGACAGTGCAGCGCTCCCTCAGTACTGCCCCTCCGACAGTGCGGCGCTCCCTCAGTACTGCCCCTCCAACAGTGCAACACTCCCTCAGTACTGTCCCTCTGAAAGTGCACCACTCCCTCAGTACTGCCCCTCCAACAGTGCAACACTCCCTCAGTACTGTCCCTCTGACAGTGCACCACTCCCTCAGTACTGTCCCTCCAACAGTGCAGCGCTCCCTCAGTACTGTCCCTCTGACAGTGCACCACTCCCTCAGTACTGTCCCTCCGACAGTGCAGCGCTCCCTCAGTACTGCCTCTATGACAGTGCAGCGCTCCCTCAGTACTGCCCCTCCGACAGTGCAGATCTCGCTCAGTACTGGCCTCTGACAGTGCCGCACTCCCTCAGTACTGCCCTTCCGACAGTGCAGTGTTTCCTCAGTACTGTCCCTCTGACAGTGCGGCGATCCCTCAGTACAGCCCCTCCAACAGTGCAGTGCTCCCTTAGTACTGCCCCTCCGACAATGCAGCGCTCCCTCAGTACTGCCCCTCCGACAGTACAACACTCCCTCAGTACTGTCCCTCCAAAAGTGCAGCACCCCCTCAGTATTGTCCCTCCGACAGTGCAGCACTCCCTCAGTACTGTCCCTCCGACAGTGCAGCACTCCCTCAGTACTGTCCCTCTGACAGTGCAACACTCCCTCAGTACTGTCCCTCTGACAGTGCGGCGATCCCTCAGTACAGCCCCTCTGACAATGCAACACTCCCTCAGTACTGCCCCTCTGACATTGCTGCGCTCCCTCAGTACTATCCCTCTGACAGTACAACACCGCATCAGTACTGTCCCTCCGACTGTGCAGCGCTCCCTCAGTACAGACCCTCCGACAGTGCAGCGCTCCCTCAGTACTGCCCCTCCGACAGTGCAGCGCGCTCTCAGTTCTGCACCTCTGACAGTGCAGCTCTCCCGCAGTACTGACCCTCCGACAGTACAACATTCCCTCAGTACTGTCCCTCTGACAGTGCAGCGCTCCCTCAGTACTGCCCATCCGACAGTGCAACGCTCTCACGGTACTGCACCTCTGACAGTGCAGCACTCCCGTAGTACTGTCCCTCTGACAGTGCAGCACTCCATCAGTACTGCCCCTCCGACAGTGCAGCACTCCCTCAGTACTGTCCCTCTGACAGTGCGGCTCTCCCTCAGTACTGTCCCTCTGACAGTGCTGCGCTCCCTCAATACTGCCCCTCCGACAGTGCAGCGCACCCTCAGTACTGCCCCACTGACAGTGCAGCGCTCCCTCAGACCTGTCCCTCTGACAGTGCAGCACTCCCTCAGTATAGTCCCTCTGACAGTGCAGCACTCCCTCAATACTGCCCCTCTGACAGTGCAGCAGTCCGTCAGTACTGCCCCTCTGAAAGTGCAGCGCTCCCTCAGTACTACCCCTCTGACAGTGCAGCACTACCGCAATACTGCCCCTCTGACAGTGCAACATTCCCTCAATACTGGCCTCTGACAGTGCAGCAGGCCCTCAGTAGTATCCCTCCGACAGTGCAGCAGGCCCTCAGTACTACCCCCCCAACAGTGCAGCGCTCCATCAGAACTGCCCCTCCTAGAGTGCAGCACTCCATCAGTACTGCCCCTCCGACAGTGCAGCACTCCCTCAGTACTGCCCCTCCGACAGTGCAGCACTCCCTCAGTACAGCACCTCTGACAGTGCAGCACTCCATCAGTACTGCCCTTCCAACAGTGCAGCACTCCCTCAGTACTGCCCCTCTGACAGTGCGGCGCTCCCTCAGTACTGTCCCTCCGACAGTGCAGCGCTCCCTCAGTACTGCCCCCCCGACAGTGCAACACTCACTCAGTACTGTCCCTCTGACGGTGCAGCGTTCCCTCAGTACTGTCCCTCTGACAGTGCAGCGATCCCTCAGTACTGTCCCTCTGACAATGCAACACTCCCTCAGTACTGCCCCTCTGACACTGCAGCGCTCTCTCAGTACTGCCCCTCTGACAATGCAGCGCTCCCTAAGTACTGTCCTTCTGACAGTACAACACCCCATCAGTACTGTCCCTCTGACAGTACAACGCCCCATTAGTACAGCCCCTCCGACAGTGCGGCGTTCCCTCTGTACTGCCCCTCCGATAGTGCAGCACTCCCTCAGTACTGCACCTCTGACAGTGCAGCACTCCATCGGTACTGCCCCTCCGACAGTGCAGCACTCCATCAGTACTGTCCCACCGACAGTGCGGCGCTCCCTCAGTACTGTCCCTCTGACAGTACAACACCCCATCAGTACTGTCCCTCTGACAGTGCGGCGCTCCCTCAATACTACGCCTCTGACAGTGCTGCACTCCATCAGTACTGCCCCTCCGACAGTGCAGCAGTCCCTCAGTACTGCCCCTCTGACAGTGCGGCGCTCCATCAGTACTGCCCCACCGACAGTGCAGCACTCCCGCAGTACTGCCCCTCCGACAGTGCAGCGCTCCCTCAGTACTGCCCCTCCGACAGTCCAACACTCCCTCAGTACTGTCCCTCCAACAGTGCAGCGCTCCCTCAGTACTCCCCCTTCAACAGTGCAGCACTCCCTCAGTACTGTCCCTCCGACAGTGCAGCAGTCCCTCAGTACTGCCCCTCTGACAGTGCGGCGCTCCATCAGTACTGCCCCACCGACAGTGCAGCACTCCCGCAGTACCGCCTCTCCGACAGTGCAACACTCCCTCAGTACTGTCCCTCTGAGAGAGCAGCGGTCCCTCAGTACTGCCCCTCCGACAGTACACCACTCACTCAGTACTGCCCCTCCGACAGTGCAGCGGTCCCTCAGTACTGCCCCTCCGACAGTCCAACACTCCCTCAGTACTGTCCCTCCAACAGTGCAGCGCTCCCTCAGTACTGCCCCTTCAACAGTGCAGCACTCGCTCAGTACTGTCCCTCCGACAGTGCATCACTCCCTCAGAACTGCCCCTCTGACAGTGCGGCGCTCCCTCAGTACTGCCCCTCCGACAGTGCAGCGCTCCCTCTGTACTGCCGCTCCGATAGTGCAACACTCCCTCAGTACTGTCCCTCCGACAGTGCCGCACTCCCTCAGTACTGCCCCTCCGACCAGTGCAGCGTTTCCTCAGTACTGTCCCTCTGACAGTGCAGCTCTCCCTCAGTACTGCCCCTCCGACAGTGCAACACTCACTCAGTACTGTCCCTCCTACAGTGCAGCGCTCCCTCAGTACTGCCCCTCCAACAGTGCAACACTCACTCAGTACTGTCCCTCTGACAGTGCACCACTCCCTCAGTACTGCCCCTCCGACAGTGCGGCGCTCCCTCAGTACTGCCCCTCCAACAGTGCAACACTCCCTCAGTACTGTCCCTCTGACAGTGCACCACTCCCTCAGTACTGTACCTCCAACAGTGCAGCGCTCCCTCAGTACTGCCCCTCTGACAGTGCACCACTCCCTCAGTACTGTCCCTCCAACAGTGCAGGGCTCCCTCAGTACTGCCCCTCCGACAGTGCGGCGCTCCCTCAGTACTGCCCCTCCAACAGTGCAACACTCCCTCAGTACTGTCCCTCTGACAGTGCACCATTCCCTCAGTACTGCCCCTCCGACAGTGCGGCGATCCCTCAGTACAGCCCCTCCAACAGTGCAGTGCTCCCTTAGTACTGCCCCTCCGACAATGCAGTGCTCCCTCAGTACTGCCCCTCCGACAGTACAACACTCCCTCAGTACTGTCCCTCCAAAAGTGCAGCCCTCCCTCAGTACTGCCCCTCCAACAGTGCAGCGCTCCCTTGGTACTGCCCCTCCGACAGTGCAGCACTCCCTCAGTACTGCCCCTCTGACAGTACAACACTCCCTCAGTACTGTCCCTCCAAAAGTGCAGCCCTCCCTCAGTACTGCCCCTCCAACAGTGCAGCTCTCCTTTAGTACTGCCCCTCCGACAGTGCAGCACTCCCTCAGTACTGCCCCTCCGACAGTACAACACTCCCTCAGTACTGTCCCTCCAACAGTGCAGCACTCCCTCAGTACTGCCCCTCTGACAGTGCAGCACTCCAACAGTACTGTCCCTCCGACAGTGCAGCACTCCCTCAGTACTGCCCCTCCGACAGTGCAACACTCCCTCAGTACTGTCCCACCGACAGTGCCGCACTCCCTCAGTACTGTCCCTCTGACAGTGCAACACTCACTCAGTACTGTCCCTCTGACAGTGCAGCGCTCCCTCAGTACTGTCCCTCTGACAGTGCAGTGCTCCCTCAGTACTGCCCCTCCGACAGTGCAGCACCCCCTCAGTATTGTCCCTCCGACAGTGCAGCACTCCCTCAGTACTGTCCCTCCGACAGTGCAGCACTCCCTCAGTACTGTCCCTCTGACAGTGCAACACTCCCTCAGTACTGTCCCTCTGACAGTGCGGCGATCCCTCAGTACAGCCCCTCTGACAATGCAACACTCCCTCAGTACTGCCCCTCTGACATTGCTGCGCTCCCTCAGTACTATCCCTCTGACAGTACAACACCGCATCAGTACTGTCCCTCCGACTGTGCAGCGCTCCCTCAGTACAGACCCTCCGACAGTGCAGCGCTCCCTCAGTACTGCCCCTCCGACAGTGCAGCGCGCTCTCAGTTCTGCACCTCTGACAGTGCAGCTCTCCCGCAGTACTGACCCTCCGACAGTACAACATTCCCTCAGTACTGTCCCTCTGACAGTGCAGCGCTCCCTCAGTACTGCCCATCCGACAGTGCAACGCTCTCACGGTACTGCACCTCTGACAGTGCAGCACTCCCGTAGTACTGTCCCTCTGACAGTGCAGCACTCCATCAGTACTGCCCCTCCGACAGTGCAGCACTCCCTCAGTACTGTCCCTCTGACAGTGCGGCTCTCCCTCAGTACTGTCCCTCTGACAGTGCTGCGCTCCCTCAATACTGCCCCTCCGACAGTGCAGCGCACCCTCAGACCTGTCCCTCTGACAGTGCAGCACTCCCTCAGTATAGTCCCTCTGACAGTGCAGCACTCCCTCAATACTGCCCCTCTGACAGTGCAGCAGTCCGTCAGTACTGCCCCTCTGAAAGTGCAGCGCTCCCTCAGTACTACCCCTCTGACAGTGCAGCACTACCGCAATACTGCCCCTCTGACAGTGCAACATTCCCTCAATACTGGCCTCTGACAGTGCAGCAGGCCCTCAGTAGTATCCCTCCGACAGTGCAGCAGGCCCTCAGTACTACCCCCCCAACAGTGCAGCGCTCCATCAGAACTGCCCCTCCTAGAGTGCAGCACTCCATCAGTACTGCCCCTCCGACAGTGCAGCACTCCCTCAGTACTGCCCCTCCGACAGTGCAGCACTCCCTCAGTACAGCACCTCTGACAGTGCAGCACTCCATCAGTACTGCCCTTCCAACAGTGCAGCACTCCCTCAGTACTGCCCCTCTGACAGTGCGGCGCTCCCTCAGTACTGTCCCTCCGACAGTGCAGCGCTCCCTCAGTACTGCCCCCCCGACAGTGCAACACTCACTCAGTACTGTCCCTCTGACGGTGCAGCGTTCCCTCAGTACTGTCCCTCTGACAGTGCAGCGATCCCTCAGTACTGTCCCTCTGACAATGCAACACTCCCTCAGTACTGCCCCTCTGACACTGCAGCGCTCTCTCAGTACTGCCCCTCTGACAATGCAGCGCTCCCTAAGTACTGTCCTTCTGACAATACAACACCCCATCAGTACTGTCCCTCTGACAGTACAACGCCCCATTAGTACAGCCCCACCGACAGTGCGGCGTTCCCTCTGTACTGCCCCTCCGATAGTGCAGCACTCCCTCAGTACTGCACCTCTGACAGTGCAGCACTCCATCGGTACTGCCCCTCCGACAGTGCAGCACTCCATCAGTACTGTCCCACCGACAGTGCGGCGCTCCCTCAGTACTGTCCCTCTGACAGTACAACACCCCATCAGTACTGTCCCTCTGACAGTGCGGCGCTCCCTCAATACTACGCCTCTGACAGTGCTGCACTCCATCAGTACTGCCCCTCCGACAGTGCAGCAGTCCCTCAGTACTGCCCCTCTGACAGTGCGGCGCTCCATCAGTACTGCCCCACCGACAGTGCAGCACTCCCGCAGTACTGCCCCTCCGACAGTGCAGCGCTCCCTCAGTACTGCCCCTCCGACAGTCCAACACTCCCTCAGTACTGTCCCTCCAACAGTGCAGCGCTCCCTCAGTACTCCCCCTTCAACAGTGCAGCACTCCCTCAGTACTGTCCCTCCGACAGTGCAGCAGTCCCTCAGTACTGCCCCTCTGACAGTGCGGCGCTCCATCAGTACTGCCCCACCGACAGTGCAGCACTCCCGCAGTACTGCCTCTCCGACAGTGCAACACTCCCTCAGTACTGTCCCTCTGAGAGAGCAGCGGTCCCTCAGTACTGCCCCTCCGACAGTACACCACTCCCTCAGTACTGCCCCTCCGACAGTGCAGCGCTCCCTCAGTACTGCCCCTCCGACAGTCCAACACTCCCTCAGTACTGTCCCTCCAACAGTGCAGCGCTCCCTCAGTACTGCCCCTTCAACAGTGCAGCACTCGCTCAGTACTGTCCCTCCGACAGTGCATCACTCCCTCAGAACTGCCCCTCTGACAGTGCGGCGCTCCCTCAGTACTGCCCCTCCGACAGTGCAGCGCTCCCTCTGTACTGCCGCTCCGATAGTGCAACACTCCCTCAGTACTGTCCCTCCGACAGTGCCGCACTCCCTCAGTACTGCCCCTCCGACCAGTGCAGCGTTTCCTCAGTACTGTCCCTCTGACAGTGCAGCTCTCCCTCAGTACTGCCCCTCCGACAGTGCAACACTCACTCAGTACTGTCCCTCCTACAGTGCAGCGCTCCCTCAGTACTGCCCCTCCAACAGTGCAACACTCACTCAGTACTGTCCCTCTGACAGTGCAGCCCTCCCTCAGTACTGCCCCTCCGACAGTGCAGCGCTCCCTCAGTACTGTCCCTCTGACAGTGCACCACTCCCTCATTACTGTCCCTCCAACAGTGCAGTGCTCCCTCAGTACTGCCCCTCCGACAGTGCGGTGCTCCCTCAGTACTGCCCCTCCAACAGTGCAACACTCCCTCAGTACTGTCCCTCTGACAGTGCACCACTCCCTCAGTACTGCCCCTCCGACAGTGCGGCGCTCCCTCAGTACTGCCCCTCCAACAGTGCAACACTCCCTCAGTACTGTCCCTCTGACAGTGCACCACTCCCTCAGTACTGTACCTCCAACAGTGCAGCGCTCCCTCAGTACTGCCCCTCTGACAGTGCACCACTCCCTCAGTACTGTCCCTCTGACAGTGCAGCGCTCCCTCAGTACTGCCACTCCGACAGTGCGGGGCTCCCTCAGTACTGCCCCTCCAACAGTGCAAAACTCCCTCAGTACTGTCCCTCTGAAAGTGCACCACTCCCTCAGTACTGTCCCTCCAACAGTGCAGCGCTCCCTCAGAACTGCCCCTCTGACAGTGCAACACTCCCTCAGTACTTCCCCTCCGACAGTTCAGCGCTCCCTCAGTACTTTTCCTCCGACAGTGCAGATCTCGCTCAGTACTGGCCTCTGACAGTGCCGCACTCCCTCAGTACTGCCCTTCCGACAGTGCAGTGTTTCCTCAGTACTGTCCCTCTGACAGTGCGGTGATCCCTCAGTACAGCCCCTCCAACAGTGCAGTGCTCCCTTAGTACTGCCCCTCCGACAATGCAGCGCTCCCTCAGTACTGCCCCTCCGACAGTACAACACTCCCTCAGTACTGTCCCTCCAAAAGTGCAGCCCTCCCTCAGTACTGCCCCTCCAACAGTGCAGCGCTCCCTTAGTACTGCCCCTCCGACAGTGCAGCACTCCCTCAGTACTGCCCCTCTGACAGTACAACACTCCCTCAGTACTGTCCCTCCAAAAGTGCAGCCCTCCCTCAGTACTGCCCCTCCAACAGTGCAGCGCTCCTTTAGTACTGCCCCTCCGACAGTGCAGCACTCCCTCAGTACTGCCCCTCCGACAGTACAACACTCCCTCAGTACTGTCCCTCCAACAGTGCAGCGCTCCCTCAGTACTGCCCCTCTGACAGTGCAGCACTCCAACAGTACTGTCCCTCCGACAGTGCAGCACTCCCTCAGTACTGCCCCTCCCACAGTGCAACACTCCCTCAGTACTGTCCCACCGACAGTGCCGCACTCCCTCAGTACTGTCCCTCTGACAGTGCAACACTCACTCAGTACTGTCCCTCTGACAGTGCAGCGCTCCCTCAGTACTGTCCCTCTGACAGTGCAGTGCTCCCTCAGTACTGCCCCTCCGACAGTGCAGCACCCCCTCAGTATTGTCCCTCCGACAGTGCAGCACTCCCTCAGTACTGTCCCTCCGACAGTGCAGCACTCCCTCAGTACTGTCCCTCTGACAGTGCAACACTCCCTCAGTACTGTCCCTCTGACAGTGCGGCGATCCCTCAGTACAGCCCCTCTGACAATGCAACACTCCCTCAGTACTGCCCCTCTGACATTGCTGCGCTCCCTCAGTACTATCCCTCTGACAGTACAACACCGCATCAGTACTGTCCCTCCGACTGTGCAGCGCTCCCTCAGTACAGACCCTCCGACAGTGCAGCACTCCCTCAGTACTGCCCCTCCGACAGTGCAGTGCGCTCTCAGTACTGCACCTCTGACAGTGCAGCTCTCGCGCAGTACTGACCCTCCGACAGTACAACATTCCCTCAGTACTGTCCCTCTGACAGTGCAGCGCTCCCTCAGTACTGCCCATCCGACAGTGCAACGCTCTCACGGTACTGTCCCTCTGACAGTGCAGCACTCCCGTAGTACTGTCCCTCTGACAGTGCAGCACTCCATCAGTACTGCCCCTCCGACAGTGCAGCACTCCCTCAGTACTGTCCCTCTGACAGTGCGGCTCTCCCTCAGTACTGTCCCTCTGACAGTGCTGCGCTCCCTCAATACTGCCCCTCCGACAGTGCAGCGCACCCTCAGTACTGCCCCACTGACAGTGCAGCGCTCCCTCAGACCTGTCCCTCTGACAGTGCAGCACTCCCTCAGTATAGTCCCTCTGACAGTGCAGCACTCCCTCAATACTGCCCCTCTGACAGTGCAGCAGTCCGTCAGTACTGCCCCTCTGAAAGTGCAGCGCTCCCTCAGTACTACCCCTCTGACAGTGCAGCACTACCGCAATACTGCCCCTCTGACAGTGCAACATTCCCTCAGTACTGCCCTCTGACAGTGCAGCAGTCCCTCAGTAGTATCCCTCCGACAGTGCAGCAGGCCCTCAGTACTGCCCCTCCAACAGTGCAGCGCTCCCTCAGAACTGCCCCTCCTAGAGTGCAGCACTCCCTCAGTACTGCCCCTCCGACAGTGCAGCACTCCCTCAGTACTGCCCCTCCGACAGTGCAGCGCTCCCTCAGTACTGCCTCTCTGACAGTGCAGGCACTCCCTCAGTACAGCCCCTCTGACAGTGCAGCACTCCATCAGTACTGCCCCTCCAACAGTGCAGCACTCCCTCAGTACTGCCCCTCCGACAGTGCAGCACTCCCTCAGTACTGCACCTCTGACAGTGCAGCACTCCATCAGTACTGCCCCTCAGACAGTGCAGCACTCCCTCAGTACTGCCCCTCCGACAGTGCAGCGCTCCCTCAGTACTGTCCCTCCGACAGTGCAGCGCTCCCTCAGTACTGCCCCTCCGACAGTGCAACACTCCCTCAGTACTGTCCCTCTGACGGTGCAGCGTTCCCTCAGTACTGTCCCTCTGACAGTGCAGCGATCCCTCAGTACTGTCCCTCTGACAATGCAACACTCCCTCAGTACTGCCCCTCTGACACTGCAGCGCTCTCTCAGTACTGCCCCTCTGACAATGCAGCACTCCCTAAGTACTGTCCTTCTGACAGTACAACACCCCATCAGTACTGTCCCTCTGACATTACAACGCCCCATTAGTACAGCCCCTCCGACAGTGCGGCGTTCCCTCTGTACTGCCCCTCCGACAGTGCAGCACTCCCTCAGTACTGCACCTCTGACAGTGCAGCACTCCATCGGTACTGCCCCTCCGACAGTGCAGCACTCCATCAGTACTGCCCCACCGACAGTGCGGCGCTCCCTCAGTACTGTCCCTCTGACAGTACAACACCCCATCAGTACTGTCCCTCTGACAGTGCGGCGCTCCCTCAATACTACGCCTCTGACAGTGCTGCACTCCATCAGTACTGCCCCTCCGACAGTGCAGCAGTCCCTCAGTACTGCCCCTCTGACAGTGCGGCGCTCCATCAGTACTGCCCCACCGACAGTGCAGCACTCCCGCAGTACTGCCCCTCCGACAGTGCAGCGCTCCCTCAGTACTGCCCCTCCGACAGTCCAACACTCCCTCAGTACTGTCCCTCCAACAGTGCAGCGCTCCCTCAGTACTGCCCCTTCAACAGTGCAGCACTCGCTCAGTACTGTCCCTCCGACAGTGCATCACTCCCTCAGAACTGCCCCTCTGACAGTGCGGCGCTCCCTCAGTACTGCCCCTCCGACAGTGCAGCGCTCCCTCTGTACTGCCGCTCCGATAGTGCAACACTCCCTCAGTACTGTCCCTCCGACAGTGCCGCACTCCCTCAGTACTGCCCCTCCGACCAGTGCAGCGTTTCCTCAGTACTGTCCCTCTGACAGTGCAGCACTCCCTCAGTACTGCCCCTCCGACAGTGCAACACTCACTCAGTACTGTCCCTCTTACAGTGCAGCGCTCCCTCAGTACTGCCCCTCCAACAGTGCAACACTCACTCAGTACTGTCCCTCTGACAGTGCAGCCCTCCCTCAGTACTGCCCCTCCGACAGTGCAGCGCTCCCTCAGTACTGTCCCTCTGACAGTGCACCACTCCCTCAGTACTGTCCCTCCAACAGTGCAGCGCTCCCTCAGTACTGCCCCTCCGACAGTGCGGCGCTCCCTCAGTACTGCCCCTCCAACAGTGCAACACTCCCTCAGTACTGTCCCTCTGACAGTGCACCACTCCCTCAGTACTGCCCCTCCGACAGTGCGGCGCTCCCTCAGTACTGCCCCTCCAACAGTGCAACACTCCCTCAGTACTGTCCCTCTGACAGTGCACCACTCCCTCAGTACTGTACCTCCAACAGTGCAGCGCTCCCTCAGTACTGCCCCTCTGACAGTGCACCACTCCCTCAGTACTGTCCCTCCAACAGTGCAGGGCTCCCTCAGTACTGCCCCTCCGACAGTGCGGCGCTCCCTCAGTACTGCCCCTCCAACAGTGCAACACTCCCTCAGTACTGTCCCTCTGACAGTGCACCATTCCCTCAGTACTGCCCCTCCGACAGTGCGGCGCTCCCTCAGTACTGCCCCTCCAACAGTGCAACACTCACTCAGTACTGTCCCTCTGACAGTGCAGCGCTCCCTCAGTACTGTCCCTCCAACAGTGCAGCGCTCCCTCCGTACTGCCCCTCCAACAGTGCAACACTCACTCAGTACTGTCCCTCTGACAGTGCAGCGCTCCCTCAGTACTGCCACTCCGACAGTGCGGGGCTCCCTCAGTACTGCCCCTCCAACAGTGCAAAACTCCCTCAGTACTGTCCCTCTGAAAGTGCACCACTCCCTCAGTACTGCCCCTCCAACAGTGCAACACTCCCTCAGTACTGTCCCTCTGACAGTGCACCACTCCCTCAGTACTGTCCCTCCAACAGTTCAGCGCTCCCTCAGTACTTTTCCTCCGACAGTGCAGATCTCGCTCAGTACTGGCCTCTGACAGTGCCGCACTCCCTCAGTACTGCCCTTCCGACAGTGCAGTGTTTCCTCAGTACTGTCCCTCTGACAGTGCGGCGATCCCTCAGTACAGCCTCTCCAACAGTGCAGTGCTCCCTTAGTACTGCCCCTCCGACAATGCAGCGCTCCCTCAGTACTGCCCCTCCGACAGTACAACACTCCCTCAGTACTGTCCCTCCAAAAGTGCAGCCCTCCCTCAGTACTGCCCCTCCAACAGTGCAGCGCTCCCTTAGTACTGCCCCTCCGACAGTGCAGCACTCCCTCAGTACTGCCCCTCTGACAGTACAACACTCCCTCAGTACTGTCCCTCCAAAAGTGCAGCCCTCCCTCAGTACTGCCCCTCCAACAGTGCAGCGCTCCTTTAGTACTGCCCCTCCGACAGTGCAGCACTCCCTCAGTACTGCCCCTCCGACAGTACAACACTCCCTCAGTACTGTCCCTCCAACAGTGCAGCGCTCCCTCAGTACTGCCCCTCTGACAGTGCAGCACTCCAACAGTACTGTCCCTCCGACAGTGCAGCACTCCCTCAGTACTGCCCCTCCCACAGTGCAACACTCCCTCAGTACTGTCCCACCGACAGTGCCGCACTCCCTCAGTACTGTCCCTCTGACAGTGCAGTGCTCCCTCAGTACTGCCCCTCCGACAGTGCAGCACCCCCTCAGTATTGTCCCTCCGACAGTGCAGCACTCCCTCAGTACTGTCCCTCCGACAGTGCAGCACTCCCTCAGTACTGTCCCTCTGACAGTGCAACACTCCCTCAGTACTGTCCCTCTGACAGTGCGGCGATCCCTCAGTACAGCCCCTCTGACAATGCAACACTCCCTCAGTACTGCCCCTCTGACATTGCTGCGCTCCCTCAGTACTATCCCTCTGACAGTACAACACCGCATCAGTACTGTCCCTCCGACTGTGCAGCGCTCCCTCAGTACAGACCCTCCGACAGTGCAGCGCTCCCTCAGTACTGCCCCTCCGACAGTGCAGCACTCCCTCAGTACTGCCCCTCTGACAGTGCAGCACTCCCTCAGTACTGACCCTCCGACAGTGCAGCGCTCCCTCAGTACTGTCCCTCTGACAGTGCAGCGCTCCCTCAGTACTGCCCATCCGACAGTGCACGCTCCTCAGTACTGCCCCTCTGACAGTGCAGCACTCCCTCAGTACTGTCCCTCTGACAGTGCAGCACTCCCTCAGTACTGCCCCTCCGACAGTGCAGCACTCCCTCAGTACTGTCCCTCTGACAGTGCAGCTCTCCCTCAGTACTGTCCCTCTGACAGTGCAGCGCTCCCTCAGTACTGCCCCTCCGACAGTGCAGCGCTCCCTCAGTACTGCCCCTCCGACAGTGCAGCGCTCCCTCAGTACCTGTCCCTCTGACAGTGCAGCACTCCCTCAGTACTGTCCCTCTGACAGTGCAGCACTCCCTCAGTACTGCCCCTCGACAGTGCAGCAGCTCCCTCAGTACTGCCCCTCTGAAAGTGCAGCGCTCCCTCAGTACTACCCCTCTGACAGTGCAGCACTACCGCAATACTGCCCCTCTGACAGTGCAACATTCCCTCAATACTGGCCTCTGACAGTGCAGCAGGCCCTCAGTAGTATCCCTCCGACAGTGCAGCAGGCCCTCAGTACTACCCCCCCAAAAGTGCAGCGCTCCATCAGAACTGCCCCTCCTAGAGTGCAGCACTCCATCAGTACTGCCCCTCCGACAGTGCAGCACTCCCTCAGTACTGCCCCTCCGACAGTGCAGCACTCCCTCAGTACAGCACCTCTGACAGTGCGGCGCTCCCTCAGTACAGCACCTCTGACAGTGCAGCACTCCATCAGTACTGCCCTTCCAACAGTGCAGCACTCCCTCAGTACTGCCCCTCCGACAGTGCAGCACTCCCTCAGTACAGCACCTCTGACAGTGCAGCACTCCATCAGTACTGCCCTTCCAACAGTGCAGCACTCCCTCAGTACTGCCCCTCTGACAGTGCAGCACTCCCTCAGTACTGCCCCTTCGACAGTGCAGCACTCCCTCAGTACTGCCCCCCAACAGTGCAGCACTCCCTCAGTACTGTCCCTCCAACAGTGTAGCACTCCCTCAGTACTGCCCCTCTGACAGTGCAGCACTCCCTCAGTACTGCCCCTCCGACAGTGCAACACTCCCTCAGTACTGCCCCTCCAACAGTGCAGCGCTCCCTTAGTACTGCCCCTCCGACAGTGCAGCACTCCCTCAGTACTGCCCCTCCGACAGTACAACACTCCTTCAGTACTGCCCCTCCAACAGTGCAGCGCTCCCTTAGTACTGCCCCTCCGACAGTGCAGCACTCCCTCAGTACTGCCCCTTCGACAGTGCAGCACTCCCTCAGTACTGCCCCCCGACAGTACAGCGCTCCCTCAGTACTGTCCCTTCAACAGTGCAGCACTCCCTCAGTACTGTCCCTCCAACAGTGTAGCACTCCCTCAGTACTGCCCCTCTGACAGTGCAGCACTCCCTCAGTCCTGCCCCTCCGACAGTGCAGCAGTCCCTCAGTACTGCCCCTCTGACAGTGCGGCGCTCCATCAGTACTGCCCCACCGACAGTGCAGCACTCCCGCAGTACTGCCCCTCCGACAGTGCAGCGCTCCCTCAGTACTGCCCCTCCAACAGTCCAACACTCCCTCAGTACTGTCCCTCCAACAGTGCAGCGCTCCCTCAGGACTGCCCCTTCAACAGTGCAGCACTCGCTCAGTACTGTCCCTCCGACAGTGCATCACTCCCTCAGAACTGCCCCTCTGACAGTGCGGCGCTCCCTCAGTACTGCCCGTCCGACAGTGCAGCGCTCCCTCTGTACTGCCGCTCCGATAGTGCAACACTCCCTCAGTACTGTCCCTCCGACAGTGCCGCACTCCCTCAGTACTGCCCCTCCGACCAGTGCAGCGTTTCCTCAGTACTGTCCCTCTGACAGTGCAGCACTCCCTCAGTACTGCCCCTCCGACAGTGCAACACTCCCTCAGTACTGTCCCTCTGACAGTGCAGCGCTCCCTCAGTACTGCCCCTCCGACAGTGCAGCGCTCCCTCAGTACTGCCCCTCCGACAGTGCAGCGCTCCCTCAGTACTGCCCCTCCGACAGTGCAGCGCTCCCTCAGTACTGTCCCTCCGACAGTGCAGCGCTCCCTCAGTACTGTCCCTCCGACAGTGCAGCGCTCCCTCAGTACTGTCCCTCTGACAGTGCAGCACTCCCCTCAGTACTGCCCCTCCGACAGTGCAGCGCTCCCTCAGTACTGCCCTCTGACAGTGCAGCGCTCCCTCAGTACTGCCCCTCCGACAGTGCAGCACTCCCTCAGTACTGCCCTCTGACAGTGCAGCTCTCCCTCAGTACTGTCCCTCTGACAGTGCAGCGCTCCCTCAGTACTGTCCCTCCGACAGTGCAGCGCTCCCTCAGTACTGCCCATCCGACAGTGCAGCGCTCCTCAGTACTGCCCCTCTGACAGTGCAGCACTCCTCAGTACTGCCCCTCTGACAGTGCAGCTCTCCCTCAGAACTGTCCCTCTGACAGTGCGGCTCTCGCTCAGTACTGCCCCTCTGACAGTGCTGCGCTCCCTCAGTACTACCCCTCCGACAGTGCATCACTCCCTCAGAACTGCCCCTCTGACAGTGCGGCGCTCCCTCAGTACTGCCCCTCCGACAGTGCAGCGCTCCCTCAGTACTGCCGCTCCGATAGTGCAACACTCCCTCAGTACTGTCCCTCCGACAGTGCCGCACTCCTTCAGTACTGCCCCTCCGACCAGTGCAGCGCTCCCTCAGTACTGCCCCTCCGACAGTCCAACACTCCCTCAGTACTGTCCCTCCAACAGTGCAGCGCTCCCTCAGGACTGCCCCTTCAACAGTGCAGCACTCGCTCAGTACTGTCCCTCCGACAGTGCATCACTCCCTCAGAACTGCCCCTCCGACAGTGCAACACTCACTCAGTACTGTCCCTCTTACAGTGCAGCGCTCCCTCAGTACTGCCCCTCCAACAGTGCAACACTCACTCAGTACTGTCCCTCTGACAGCGCAGCCCTCCCTCAGAACTGTCCCTCCAACAGTGCAGCGCTCCCTCAGGACTGCCCCTTCAACAGTGCAGCACTCCTCAGTACTGTCCCTCCGACAGTGCAGCACTCCCTCAGTACTGCCCCTCCGACAGTGCAGCGCTCCCTCAGTACTGCCCGTCCGACAGTGCAGCGCTCCCTCAGTACTGCCGCTCCGACAGTGCAGCACTCCCTCAGTACTGTCCCTCCGACAGTGCAGCACTCCCTCAGTACTGCCCCTCCGACAGTGCAGCGCTCCCTCAGTACTGTCCCTCTGACAGTGCAGCACTCCCTCAGTACTGCCCCTCCGACAGTGCAGCACTCCCTCAGTACTGTCCCTCTTACAGTGCAGCGCTCCCTCAGTACTGCCCCTCCAACAGTGCAACACTCACTCAGTACTGTCCCTCTGACAGTGCAGCCCTCCCTCAGTACTGCCTCTCCGACAGTGCAGCACCCCCTCAGTATTGTCCCTCCGACAGTGCAGCACTCCCTCAGTACTGTCCCTCCGACAGCGCAGCACTCCCTCAGTACTGTCCCTCTGACAGTGCAGCACTCCCGCAGTACTGCCCCTCCGACAGTGCAGCGCTCTCTCAGTACTGCACCTCTGACAGTGCAGCACTCCCGCAGTACTGCCCCTCCGACAGTACAGCACTCCCTCAGTCCTGTCCCTCTGACAGTACAACATCTCATCAGTACTGTCCCTCTGACAGTGCAGCGCTCCCTCAGTACTGTCCTCCGACAGTGCAGCGCTCCCTCAGTACTGCCCATCCGACAGTGCAGCGCTCTCTCGGTACTGCACCTCTGACAGTACAACACCTCATCAGTACTGCCCCTCTGACAGTGCAGCTCTCCCTCAGAACTGTCCCTCTGACAGTGCGGCTCTCGCTCAGTACTGCCCCTCTGACAGTGCTGCGCTCCCTCAGTACTACCCCTCCGACAGTGCATCACTCCCTCAGAACTGCCCCTCTGACAGTGCGGCGCTCCCTCAGTACTGCCCCTCCGACAGTGCAGCGCTCCCTCAGTACTGCCGCTCCGATAGTGCAACACTCCCTCAGTACTGTCCCTCCGACAGTGCCGCACTCCTTCAGTACTGCCCCTCCGACCAGTGCAGCGCTCCCTCAGTACTGCCCCTCCGACAGTCCAACACTCCCTCAGTACTGTCCCTCCAACAGTGCAGCGCTCCCTCAGGACTGCCCCTTCAACAGTGCAGCACTCGCTCAGTACTGTCCCTCCGACAGTGCATCACTCCCTCAGAACTGCCCCTCTGACAGTGCGGCGCTCCCTCAGTACTGCCCCTCCGACAGTGCAGCGCTCCCTCTGTACTGCCGCTCCGATAGTGCAACACTCCCTCAGTACTGTCCCTCCGACAGTGCCGCACTCCCTCAGTACTGCCCCTCCGACCAGTGCAGCGTTTCCTCAGTACTGTCCCTCTGACAGTGCAGCACTCCTCAGTACTGCCCTCCGACAGTGCAGCACTCCCTCAGTACTGTCCCTCTGACAGTGCAGCGCTCCCTCAGTACTGCCCCTCCGACAGTGCAGCACTCCCTCAGTACTGTCCCTCTGACAGCGCAGCCCTCCCTCAGAACTGCCTCTCCGACAGTGCAGCACCCCCTCAGTATTGTCCCTCCGACAGTGCAGCACTCCCTCAGTACTGTCCCTCCGACAGCGCAGCGCTTCCTCAGTACTGTCCCTCCGACAGTGCGGCGCTCCCTCAGTACTGTCCCTCTGACAGTGCAGCACTCCCTCAGTACTGCCCCTCCGACAGTGCAGCGCTCTCTCAGTACTGCCCTCTGACAGTGCAGCACTCCCTCAGTACTGCCCCTCCGACAGTACAGCACTCCCTCAGTCCTGTCCCTCTGACAGTACAACATCTCATCAGTACTGTCCCTCTGACAGTGCAGCGCTCTCTCGGTACTGCACCTCTGACAGTACAACACCTCATCAGTACTGCCCCTCTGACAGTGCAGCTCTCCCTCAGAACTGTCCCTCTGACAGTGCGGCTCTCGCTCAGTACTGCCCCTCTGACAGTGCTGCGCTCCCTCAGTACTACCCCTCCGACAGTGCATCACTCCCTCAGTACTGCCCCTCCGATAGTGCAACACTCCCTCAGTACTGCCCCTCCGACCAGTGCAGCGTTTCCTCAGTACTGTCCCTCTGTCAGTGCAGCACTCCCTCAGTACTGTCCCTCTTACAGTGCAGGCTCCCTCAGTACTGCCTCTCCAACAGTGCAACACTCACTCAGTACTGTCCCTCTGACAGTGCAGCGCTCCCTCAGTACTGCCCCTCCGACAGTGCAACACTCACTCAGTACTTCCCCTCTGACAGTGCCGCACTCCCTCAGTATTGTCCCTCCGACAGTTCAGCACTCCCTCAGTACTGCCCCTCCAACAGTGCAGATCTCGCTCAGTACTGGCCTCTGACAGTGCCGCACTCCCTCAGTACTGCCCTTCCGACAGTGCAGCGTTTCCTCAGTACTGTCACTCTGACAGTGCAGCGATCCCTCAGTACAGCCCCTCCAACAGTGCAGTGCTCCCTTAGTACTGCCCATCCGACAGTGCAGCGCTCCCTCAGTACTGCCCCTCCGACAGTACAACACTCCCTCAGTACTGTCCCTCCAAAAGTGCAGCCCTCCCTCAGTACTGCCCCTCCAACAGTGCAGCGCTCCCTTAGTACTGCCCCTCCGACAGTGCAGCACTCCCTCAGTACTGCCCCTCCGACAGTACAACACTCCTTCAGTACTGCCCCTCCAACAGTGCAGCGCTCCCTTAGTACTGCCCCTCCGACAGTGCAGCACTCCCTCAGTACTGCCCCCCGACAGTACAGCGCTCCCTCAGTACTGTCCCTTCAACAGTGCAGCACTCCCTCAGTACTGTCCCTCCAACAGTGTAGCACTCCCTCAGTACTGCCCCTCTGATAGTGCAGCATTCCAACAGTACTGCCCCTCCGACAGTGCAGCACTCCCTCAGTACTGCCCCTTCGACAGTGCAGCACTCCCTCAGTACTGCCCCCCGACAGTACAGCGCTCCCTCAGTACTGTCCCTTCAACAGTGCAGCACTCCCTCAGTACTGTCCCTCCAACAGTGTAGCACTCCCTCAGTACTGCCCCTCTGATAGTGCAGCACTCCAACAGTACCGTCCCTCCGACAGCGCACCACTCCCTCAGAACTGCCCCTCTGACAGTGCAGCACTCCCTCAGTACTGCCCCTCCGACAGTGCAACACTCCCTCAGTACTGTCCCACCGACAGTGCCGCACTCCCTCAGTACTGTCCCTCTGACAGTGCAGTGCTCCCTCAGTACTGCCCCTCCAACAGTGCAACACTCACTCAGTACTGTCCCTCTGACAGTGCAGCGCTCCCTCAGTACTGCCCCTCCGACAGTGCGGGGCTCCCTCAGTACTGCCCCTCTGACAGTGCGGCGCTCCCTCAGTACTGGCCCTCCAACAGTGCAACACTCCCTCAGTACTGTCCCTCTGACAGTGCACCACTCCCTCAGTACTGCCCCTCCGACAGTGCAGCGCTCCCTCAGTACTGTCCGTCTGACAGTGCACCACTCCCTCAGTACTGCCCCTCCGACAGTGCAGCGCTCCCTCAGTACTGCCCCTCCAACAGTGCAACACTCCCTCAGTACTGCCCCTCCGACAGTGCAGATCTCGCTCAGTACTGGCCTCTGACAGTGCCGCACTCCCTCAGTACTGCCCTTCCGACAGTGCAGTGTTTCCTCAGTACTGTCCCTCTGACAGTGCGGCGATCCCTCAGTACAGCCCCTCCAACAGTTCAGTGCTCCCTTAGTACTGCCCCTCCGACAATGCAGTGCTCCCTCAGTACTGCCCCTCCGACGATACAACACTCCCTCAGTACTGTCCCTCCAAAAGTGCAGCCCTCCCTCAGTACTGCCCCTCCAACAGTGCAGCGCTCCCTTAGTACTGCCCCTCCGACAGTGCAGCACTCCCTCAGTACTGCCCCTCTGACAGTACAACTCTCCCTCAGTACTGTCCCTCCAACAGTGCAGCGCTCCCTCAGTACTGTCCCTTCAACAGTGCAGCACTCCCTCAGTACTGTCCCTCCAACAGTGTAGCTCTCCCTCAGTACTGCCCCTCTGACAGTGCAGCACTCCAACAGTACTGTCCCTCCGACAGTGCAGCACTCCCTCAGTACTGCCCCTCCGACAGTGCAACACTCCCTCAGTACTGTCCCACCGACAGTGCCGCACTCCCTCAGTACTGTCCCTCTGACAGTGCAACACTCACTCAGTACTGTCCCTCTGACAGTGCAGTGCTCCCTCAGTACTGCCCCTCCGACAGTGCAGCACCCCCTCAGTATTGTCCCTCCGAGAGTGCAGCACTCCCTCAGTACTGTCCCTCCGACAGTGCAGCACTCCCTCAGTACTGTCCCTCTGACAGTGCAACAGTCCCTCAGTACTGTCCCTCTGACAGTGCGGCGATCCCTCAGTACAGCCCTCTGACAATGCAACACTCCCTCAGTACTGCCCCTCTGACATTGCTGCGCTCCCTCAGTACTATCCCTCTGACAGTACAACACCGCATCAGTACTGTCCCTCCGACTGTGCAGCGCTCCCTCAGTACAGACCCTCCGACAGTGCAGCGCTCCCTCTGTACTGCCCCTCCGACAGTGCAGCGCGCTCTCAGTACTACACCTCTGACAGTGCAGCACTCCCGCAGTACTGCCCCTCCGACAGTACAACACTCCCTCAGTACTGTCCCTCTGACAGTGCAGCGCTCCCTCAGTACTGCCCATCCGACAGTGCAACGCTCTCACGGTACTGCACCTCTGTCAGTGCAGCACTCCCGTAGTACTGTCCCTCTGACAGTGCAGCACTCCATCAGTACTGCCCCTCCGACAGTGCAGCACTCCCTCAGTACTGTCCCTCTGACAGTGCGGCTCTCCCTCAGTACTGTCCCTCTGACAGTGCTGCGCTCCCTCAATACTGCCCCTCCGACAGTGCAGCGCACCCTCAGTACTGCCCCACTGACAGTGCAGCGCTCCCTCAGACCTGTCCCTCTGACAGTGCAGCACTCCCTCAGTATAGTCCCTCTGACAGTGCAGCACTCCCTCAATACTGCCCCTCTGACAGTGCAGCAGTCCGTCAGTACTGCCCCTCTGAAAGTGCAGCGCTCCCTCAGTACTACCCCTCTGACAGTGCAGCACTACCGCAATACTGCCCCTCTGACAGTGCAACACTCCCTCAATACTGGCCTCTGACAGTGCAGCAGGCCCTCAGTAGTATCCCTCCGACAGTGCAGCAGGCCCTCAGTACTACCCCCCCAACAGTGCAGCGCTCCCTCAGAACTGCCCCTCCTAGAGTGCAGCACTCCATCAGTACTGCCCCTCCGACAGTGCAGCACTCCCTCAGTACTGCCCCTCCGACAGTGCAGCACTCCCTCAGTACAGCACCTCTGACAGTGCAGCACTCCATCAGTACTGCCCTTCCAACAGTGCAGCACTCCCTCAGTACTGCCCCTCTGACAGTGCGGCGCTCCCTCAGTACTGTCCCTCCGACAGTGCAGTGCTCCCTCAGTACTGCCCCCCCGACAGTGCAACACTCACTCAGTACTGTCCCTTTGACGGTGCACCGTTCCCGCAGTACTGTCCCTCTGACAGTGCAGCGCTCTCTCAGTACTGCCCCTCTGACAATGCAGCGCTCCCTAAGTACTGTCCTTCTGACAGTACAACACCCCATCAGTACTGTCCCTCTGACAGTACAACGCCCCATTAGTACAGCCCCTCCGACAGTGCGGCGTTCCCTCTGTACTACCCCTCCGACAGTGCAGCACTCCCTCAGTACTGCCCCTCTGATAGTGCAGCACTCCATCGGTACTGCCCCTCCGACAGTGCAGCACTCCATCAGTACTGCCCCTCCGACAGTGCGGCGCTCCCTCAGTACTGTCCCTCTGACAGTACAACACCCCATCAGTACTGTCCCTCTGACAGTGCGGCGCTCCCTCAATACTACGCCTCTGACAGTGCTGCGCTCCATCAGTACTGCCCCTCCGACAGTGCAGCAGTCCCTCAGTACTGCCCCTCTGACAGTGCGGCGCTCCATCAGTACTGCCCCACCGACAGTGCAGCACTCCCGCAGTACTGCCCCTCCAACAGTGCAGCGCTCCCACAGTACTGCCCCTCCGACAGTCCAACACTCCCTCAGTACTGTCCCTCCAACAGTGCAGCACTCCCTCAGTACTCCCCCTTCAACAGTGCAGCACTCCCTCAGTACTGTCCCTCCGACAGTGCAGCAGTCCCTCAGTACTGCCCCTCTGACAGTGCGGCGCTCCATCAGTACTGCCCCACCGACAGTGCAGCACTCCCGCAGTACTGCCCCTCCGACACTGCAACACTCCCTCAGTACTGTCCCTCTGAGAGAGCAGCGCTCCCTCAGTACTGCCCCTCCGACAGTACAACACTCCCTCAGTACTGCCCCTCCGACAGTGCAGCGCTCCCTCAGTACGGCCCCTCCGACAGTCCAACACTCCATCAGTACTGTCCCTCCAACAGTGCAGCGCTCCCTCAGAACTGCCCCTCTGACAGTGCGGCGCTCCCTCAGTACTGCCCCTCCGACAGTGCAGCGCTCTCTCTGTACTGCCGCTCCGATAGTGCAACACCCCCTCAGTACTGTCCCTCCGACAGTGCCGCACTCCCTCAGTACTGCCCCTCCGACCAGTGCAGCGTTTCCTCAGTACTGTCCCTCTGACAGTGCAGCACTCCCTCAGTACTGCCCCTCCGACAGTGCAACACTCACTCAGTACTGTCCCTCTTACAGTGCAGCGCTCCCTCAGTACTGCCCCTCCAACAGTGCAACACTCACTCAGTACTGTCCCTCTGACAGTGCAGCGCTCCCTCAGTACTGTCCCTCTGACAGTGCAGCCCTCCCTCAGTACTGCCTCTCCGACAGTGCAGCACCCCCTCAGTATTGTCCCTCCGACAGTGCAGCACTCCCTCAGTACTTTCCCTCCGACAGCGCAGCACTCCCTCAGTACTGTCCCTCTGACAGTGCAGCACTCCCGCAGTACTGCCCCTCCGACAGTGCAGCGCTCTCTCAGTACTGCACCTCTGACCGTGCAGCACTCCCGCAGTGCTGCCCCTCCGACAGTACAGCACTCCCTCAGTCCTGTCCCTCTGACAGTACAACATCTCATCAGTACTGTCCCTCTGACAGTGCTGCGCTCCCTCAATACTGCCCCTCCGACAGTGCAGCGCTCCCTCAGTACTGCCCCACTGACAGTGCAGCGCTCCCTCAGACCTGTCCCTCTGACAGTGCAGCACTCCCTCAGTATAGTCCCTCTGACAGTGCAGCACTCCCTCAGTACTGCCCCTCCGACAGTGCAGCGCTCCCTCAGTACTGCCGCTCCGATAGTGCAACACTCCCTCAGTACTGTCCCTCCGACAGTGCCGCACTCCCTCAATATTGCCCCTCCGACCAGTGCAGCGTTTCCTCAGTACTGTCCGTCTGACAGTGCAGCACTCCCTCAGTACTGCCCCTCCAACAGTGCAACACTCACTCAGTACTGTCCCTCTTACAGTGCAGGCTCCCTCAGTACTGCCCCTCCAACAGTGCAACACTCACTCAGTACTGTCCCTCTGACAGTGCAGCGCTCCCTCAGTACTGTCCCTCTGACAGTGCAGCATTCCCTCAGTACTGCCTCTCCGACAGTGCAGCACTCCCGCAGTACTGCCCCTCCGACAGTGCAGCGCTCTCTCAGTACTGCACCTCTGACAGTGCAGCACTCCCGCAGTACTGCCCCTCCGACAGTACAGCACTCCCTCAGTCCTGTCCCTCTGACAGTACAACATCTCATCAGTACTGTCCCTCTGACAGTGCAGCGCTCCCTCAGTACTGTCGTCCGACAGTGCAGCGCTCCCTCAGTAATGCCCATCCGACAGTGCGGCGCTCTCTCGGTACTGCACCTCTGACAGTACAA
>CM059431.1:6401567-6513580 GCA_030390025.1 Squalus acanthias | reverse complement strand
ACACTCACACACACTCACACACTCACACTCTCGCACTCGCACTCACACACACTCATTCACACACACACACACACTCACACACTCACACTCTCGCACTCGCACTCACACACACTCATTCACACACACACACACACTCACACACTCACACACACACTCACACATAAACACAAACTCACACACTCACACTCACACACTCACACTCGCACTCGCACTCGCGCACACTCTCACATTCTCACACACACTCACACACATACTCACACTCACGCACACTCACACACTGTCACACACTGTCACACTCTCACACACTCACACACTCACACTCACTCACGCACACTCACACATTCACTCACACTCACACTCACACTCATAATCTCGCACACGCACTCACACACACTCATTCACACACACACTCACACTCTCACACACACTCACTCACTCACACACTCACAGTCACGCACACTCAAACACTCTTACACTCTCACACACAGACTCACATTCACACTCACTCACACACACTCACACACACACTCTCACCCTCTCACACTCACACGCACTCTCACACTCACGCACACTCACACTCTCACACACTCACACACATTCACACTCTCACACTCACACTCGCACACTCACACACTCACACACTCTCACACTCTCACACACACTCACACACACTCACACACACACTCACTCACTCACACACACACTCACACTCATGCACACTCACACACTCTCACACACTGTCACACTCACACACTCACACACTCACATTCACACTCACTCACACACTCACTCACACACTCACTCACACTCTCACACTCACGCACTCACACATGCAGACACTCACGCTCACACTCACACATTCACACACTCACACATGCACACTCACACACACGCACACTCACACACTCACACACACGCACACACACTCACACACTCACACACTCACACACACTTGCACTCACACTCGCACTCTCACACACTCTCACACACTCTCACACACACTCACACACACGCACACTCACACACTGTCACTCTCGCACACTCTCACACACACTCACATTCACACTCACTCACACACACTCACACACTCACTCACACACACACTCACACACACACTCACACTCATTCACACACTCACACTCACACACACTCACACACTCTCTCACTCTCACACACACACTCATTGAGACTCACACACACTCACACTCACACAAACTCACACACTCGCACTCGCACACTCACTCATACGCACACTCACACTCACACACTCACACAAACACTCGCACTCGCACTCTCACTCGCACTCACACATGGTCACTTACACTCACACATGCACACTCACACACTCACACTCACACACTCACACTCACATACACTCATATTCACACTCACACACACTCACACACACACTCACACACAGACAAACATACTCACACAGGCACTCACACACATGACATGCATTCATACTCACAGTCACACACTCACACTCACACACTCTCTCACACTCACACACACTCATGCACTCACACTCGCACACTCCCACTCCCACACTCTCTCACACTCACACACACTCACACTCACACACTCTCTCACACTCACACACACACAAACAAACATACTCACACACACACTACCTCATGCACTCACGCACTCACTCTCACACTCACTCACACTCACACACTCACACTCGCACTCACGCTCGCACACACAAATTCACACTCTCACACACTCTCACACACTCTCACACTCATGCACGCACACTCACATTCACATTCACACACTCACACTCACACACTGACACACACTCACACACTGACACACACACAAACATACTCACACACACACTCTCACACATGCACGCACGCACACTCGCACTCACACTCACAATCAGACTCACACACTCACGCACTCACTTTCACACTCACTCACGCACTCACACACTCACGCACTCACACACACTCTCACACTCACGCACTCGCACACACACTCACGCACTCACACACTCGCACTCGCACACTCGCTCTCACGCACTCTCGCTCACACTCACACTCACACACTCACACACACAAACATACTCACACACAAACTCACACACTTGCACACACTCACACTCGCACACTTGCACACACTCACACTCACAGTCACACACTCGCACTCATGCACTCACACTCGCACATGCACTCGCACTCACACACACGCACTCGCACTGACACACACACACTGACACACACTCACACTCACACACACTTACACACCCACACACACTCACACACACACAAACATACTCACACACACACTCACACATGCACTCACTCTCACACACTCACAGTCACACACTCACACTTACGCACTGACACTCGCACTCACACACACACACAAACAAACATACTCACACACACTCACTCATGCACTCACGCACTCACTCTCACACTCACTCACACTCACACACTCACACTCACGCACTCACACTCGCACACACAAACTCACACAAGAACGCACACTCTCACACTCACTCACACTCACACACTCACATTCACATTCACACTCACACACTCACACACACTCACACACTGACACACACACAAACATACTCACAGACACTCTCACACACGCATGCACGCACACTCACACAATCACACTCACACACTCACACACACACTCTCACACTCGCACTCGCACACACACTCACGCACTCGCACACTCGCTCTCACGCACTCACGCTCACACTCACACACACACTTACACGCCCACACACACTCACATACACACAAACATACTCACACACACACTCACACACATGCACTCACTCTCACACACTCACAGTCACACACTCACACTTACGCACTCAAACTCACACTCACACACACACAAACAAACATACTCACACACACACTCACTCATGCACTCACGCACTCACTCTCACACTCACTCACACTCACACTCGCACTCACACTCGCACACAGAAACTCACACAAGAACTCACACTCACACACACACTCTCACACACTCTCACACTCATGCACACACACACACTCACACACTCACATTCACATTCACATTCACACACTGACACACTGACACACACAAAGATACTCACAGACACTCTCACACACGCATGCACGCACACTCACACAATCACACTCACACACTCACTCACACACTCTCACACTCGCACTCGCACACACACTCACACACTCGCACACTCACTCTCACGCACTCACGCTCACACTCACACACTCACACACTCACACACACAAACATACTCACACTCGCACACTCGCACACAGTCACACACTCGCACACTCGCACATGCACTCGCACATGCACTTGCAATCACACACACTCACTCACACGCACTCGCACTCATGCACGCGCACTGACACACACACACACTGACACACACACACTGTCTCACACTCACACTCACTCACACTCACACTCACTCGCACTCGCACATACACACACTCACACTCACACACACTCACACTCACACACTCACACACACACACACTCTCTCACACTCGCACATACACACACTCACACACACTCATACTCACACACACACTCACACTCACACACACACATACACACACACACACATGCTCTCTCACACTCACACTCACACATACACACACTCACACACACACGCTCTCTCACACTCACACATACTCACGCACTCACACTCACACTCACACATTTACACTCACACACACACACACACACTCAGACTCACACACAAACATACTCACACCGACACTCACACTCACGCACTCATGCACTCACACACACTCATGCACTCACACTTGCACCCTCGCACATGCACTCTCACATGCACTCGCACTCACACACACACTCACACTCACGCACTTGCACTCCCACTCATGCACTCATGCTCTCACGCAGTCATGCTCGCACACTCTCACTCACACACTCACACTCGCAGACTCGCACTCACACACACACTCACACTCACACACGCATTCACACTTACACTCACACTCATACTCACACTCACATTCACACACTCTCATACACACACACACACACTCACACACTCACACACGCACACACACACTCGCACACACACACTCGCACTCACGCACTCACACTCATACACACTCACACTCGCACACGTGCACATTCACACACTCACACTTGCACTCATGCACTCACACTCACACACACTTACACTCACTCACACACTCACACGCACACACTCACGCACTCACACTCACGCACTCACTCTCACACTCACAGTCACACACTCGCACACTCCATCACTCGCTCATGCACTCACACTCGCACTCACACTCACACACTCACACACATACACACACACACTCGCACACTCGCACTCACACACTCACATTCACACACTCACACTCACGCACTCCATCACTCGCACATGCACTCACACTCGCACTCACACACGCACTCACACACTCACATTCACACACTCGCACTCACGCACTCCATCACTCGCACATGCACTCACACTCGCACTCACACTCACACTCACACACTCACACTCACACACATACACACACACACACTCGCACTCACACTCACACTCACACACTCACACTCACACACTCACACTCACACACATACACACACACACTCGCACACTCGCACTCACACACTCACATTCACACACTCGCACTCATGCACTCATGCTCACGCACACACTCAGGCACTCGTGCACTCGAACACTCTCACACACACTCACACTCACACTCGCACACTTGCACACACTCACACTCACAGTCACACACTCGCACTCATGCACTCACACTCGCACATGCACTCGCACTCACACACACGCACTCGCACTGACACACACACACTGACACACACTCACACTCACACACACTTACACACCCACACACACTCACACACACACAAACATACTCACACACACACTCACACATGCACTCACTCTCACACACTCACAGTCACACACTCACACTTACGCACTGACACTCGCACTCACACACACACACACAAACAAACATACTCACACACACTCACTCATGCACTCACGCACTCACTCTCACACTCACTCACACTCACACACTCACACTCACGCACTCACACTCGCACACACAAACTCACACAAGAACGCACACTCTCACACACTCTCACACTCACGCACACACACACTCACACACTCACATTCACATTCACACTCACACACTCACACACACTCACACACTGACACACACACAAACATACTCACAGACACTCTCACACACGCATGCACGCACACTCACACAATCACACTCACACACTCACACACACACTCTCACACTCGCACTCGCACACACACTCACGCACTCGCACACTCGCACTCACGCACTCACGCTCACACTCACACACACACTTACACGCCCACACACACTCACATACACACAAACATACTCACACACACACTCACACACATGCACTCACTCTCACACACTCACAGTCACACACTCACACTTACGCACTCAAACTCACACTCACACACACACAAACAAACATACTCACACACACACTCACTCATGCACTCACGCACTCACTCTCACACTCACTCACACTCACACTCGCACTCACACTCGCACACAGAAACTCACACAAGAACTCACACTCACACACACACTCTCACACACTCTGACACTCATGCACACACACACACTCACACACTCACATTCACATTCACATTCACACACTGACACACTGACACACACAAAGATACTCACAGACACTCTCACACACGCATGCACGCACACTCACACAATCACACTCACACACTCACTCACACACTCTCACACTCGCACTCGCACACACACTCACACACTCGCACACTCACTCTCACGCACTCACGCTCACACTCTCACACACTCACACACACAAACATACTCACACTCGCACACTCGCACACTTGCACACAGTCACACTCACAGTCACAGTCACACACTCGCACACTCGCACATGCACTCGCACATGCACTTGCAATCACACACACTCACTCACACGCACTCGCACTCATGCACGCGCACTGACACACACACACACTGACACACACACACTGTCTCACACTCACACTCACTCACACTCACACTCACTCGCACTCGCACATACACACACTCACACTCACACACACTCACACTCACACACTCACACACACACACGCTCTCTCACACTCGCACATACACACACTCACACACACTCATACTCACACACACACTCACACATCACACACACACATACACACACTCACACACACATGCTCTCTCACACTCACACATACTCACACACTCACACTCACACATACACACACTCACACACACACGCTCTCTCACACTCACACATACTCACGCACTCACACTCACACTCACACATTTACACTCACACACACACACACTCACACACACACACTCAGACTCACACACAAACATACTCACACCGACACTCACACTCACGCACTCATGCACTCACACACACTCATGCACTCACACTTGCACCCTCGCACATGCACTCTCACATGCACTCGCACTCACACACACACTCACACTCACGCACTTGCACTCCCACTCATGCACTCATGCTCTCACGCAGTCATGCTCGCACACTCTCACTCACACACTCACACTCGCAGACTCGCACTCACACACACACTCACACTCACACACGCATTCACACTTACACTCACACTCATACTCACACTCACATTCACACACTCTCATACACACACACACACACTCACACACTCACACACGCACACACACACTCGCACACACACACTCGCACTCACGCACTCACACTCATACACACTCACACTCGCACACGTGCACATTCACACACTCACACTTGCACTCATGCACTCACACTCACACACACTTACACTCACTCACACACTCACACGCACACACTCACGCACTCACACTCACGCACTCACTCTCACACTCACAGTCACACACTCGCACACTCCATCACTCGCTCATGCACTCACACTCGCACTCACACTCACACACTCACACACATACACACACACACTCGCACACTCGCACTCACACACTCACATTCACACACTCGCACTCACGCACTCCATCACTCGCACATGCACTCACACTCGCACTCACACACGCACTCACACACTCACATTCACACACTCGCACTCACGCACTCCATCACTCGCACATGCACTCACACTCGCACTCACACTCACACTCACACACTCACACTCACACACATACACACACACACACTCGCACACTCGCACTCACACTCACACTCACACACTCACACTCACACACTCACACTCACACACATACACACACACACTCGCACACTCGCACTCACACACTCACATTCACACACTCGCACTCATGCACTCATGCTCACGCACACACTCAGGCACTCGTGCACTCGAACACTCTCACACACACTCACACTCATACTCACGCACTCATATACATACTCACACACACACACTCACACACACACACTCTCTCACACTCACGCCCTCACACTCACACACTCGCACTCGCACCCGCACACTCACACACTCACACACTCACACACTCACTCACGCACTCACACACTCACGCACTCATACACTCGCACTCACACACTCATACTCACACATACACTCATACTCACACACACTTACACTCACACACACCCACTCACACACACGCACTCACACACTCACACACTCGCACTCACGTACACTGACACTCACACTCACATTCATGCACTCACACACTCACGCACACGCACTCACACTCACACACACGCACTCACACTCATACTCACGCATTCACACTCGCACTCACACTCACACACACACAAACACACTCACACACATACTCACACACACACTCACACACACTCTCTCACACTCATGCACTCACGCTCACACTCACACTCACACACTAGCACTCGCACACACTCTCACTCACACACTCACACACTCACACACTCGCATTCACACACTCATGCACTCACACACTCACACACACACTTACACTCACACACACCAACTCA
The DNA here is from genome assembly GCA_030390025.1 of Squalus acanthias. Lineage (NCBI taxonomy): Eukaryota > Metazoa > Chordata > Chondrichthyes > Squaliformes > Squalidae > Squalus > Squalus acanthias. The sequence continues at coordinate 6,505,549 of CM059431.1, read as the reverse complement.
CACACACATACTCATACTCACACACACTCACACACACTCACACACTTGCACTCACACACTCACGCACTCACACACTCACACACTCACACACTTACACTCACACACACCCACTCACAAACACGCACTCACACACTCACACTCGCACTCCCGTACACTCACACTCACACTCACACTCATGCACTCACACACTCACGCACACACACTCACACACGCATTCACACACACGCACTCACACACTCACACTCACACACGCATTCACACTTACACTCACACTCATACTCACACTCACATTCACACACTCTCATACACACACACACACTCACACACTCACACACACACACACACTCGCAAACACACACTCGCACTCACGCACTCACACTCATACACGTGCACATTCACACACTCACACTTGCACTCATGCACTCACACTCACACACACTTACACTCACTCACACACTCACACGCACACACTCACGCACTCACACTCACGCACTCACTCTCACACTCACAGTCACACACTCGCACACTCCATCACTCGCTCATGCACTCACACTCGCACTCACACTCACACACTCACACTCACACACATACACTCGCACACTCGCACTCACACACTCACATTCACACACTCGCACTCACGCACTCCATCACTCGCACATGCACTCACACTCGCACTCACACTCGCACTCACACACTCACATTCACACACTCGCACTCACGCACTCCATCACTCGCACATGCACTCACACTCGCACTCACACTCACACTCACACACTCACGCTCACTCACACTCACTCACACTCACTCACTCACACTCATTCACACTCACATGCACACTCACACGCACGCACACACACACTAACACTCATGCACACTCACACACACACTCGCACTCGCATTGGCACACTCACACACATTTACACACACACTCACACTCACACATGCACACTCACACTCACTCACACACTCACGCACTCACTCACACACACTCACACTCATGCACTCGCACACTCACACTCACACTCGCACACTCGCTCTCACTCACTCATGCTCACACTCACACACACTCACACACACAAACATACGCACACACAAACTCACACACACGCACACTCGCACACACTCACACTCACAGTCACACACTCGCACTCACACTCGCACATGCACTAGCACATGCACTCGCACTCACACACACACTCACACACACACTCTCGCAATCTCACACTCACACATGCACACTCACACACACAAACACACTCACACGCGCACTCTCGCACTCTCACACTCACACTCACATTCACACATTCACACTGACACACTCTCACACACACACAAACATACTCACACACAAACTCACACACACGCACACTCGCACACACTCACACTCACAGTCACACACTTGCACTCACACTCGCACATGCACTCGCACATGCACTCGCACTCACACACACACTCACTCACTCACAGACTCACACATGCACACTCACACACACAAACACACTCACACGCGCACTCTCGCACTCTCACACTCACACTCACATTCACACATTCACACTGACACACTCTCACACACACACAAACTCACACACACGCACACTCGCACACTTGCACACACTCACACTCAGTCACACACTCACACTCGCACTCTCGCACATGCACTCGCACATGCACTCTCACATGCACTCGCACTCACACACACACTCACACTCACGCACTTGCACTCCCACTCATGCACTCATGCTCTCACGCAGTCATGCTCGCACACTCTCACTCACACACTCACACTCGCAGACTCGCACTCACACACACACTCACACTCACACACGCATTCACACTTACACTCACACTCATACTCACACTCACATTCACACACTCTCATACACACACACACACACTCACACACTCACACACGCACACACACACTCGCACACACACACTCGCACTCACGCACTCACACTCATACACACTCACACTTGCACTCATGCACTCACACTCACACAGACTTACACTCACTCACACACTCACACTCACTCTCACACTCACAGTCACACACTCGCACACTCCATCACTCGCTCATGCACTCACACTCGCACTCACACACTCACACTCACACACATACACACACACACTCGCACACTCGCACTCACACACTCACATTCACACACTCGCACTCACGCACTCCATCACTCACACATGCACTCACACTCGCACTCACACTCGCACTCACACACTCACATTCACACACTCGCACTCACGCACTCCATCACTCGCACATGCGCTCACACTCGCACTCACACTCACACTCACACACTCACACTCACACACATATACACACACACACTCGCACACTCGCACTCACACTCACACTCACACACTCACACTCACACACTCACACTCACACTCATACACACACACACTCGCACACTCGCACTCACACACTCACATTCACACACTCGCACTCATGCACTCATGCTCACGCACACACTCAGGCTCTCGTGCACTCGAACACTCTCACACACACTCACACTCATACTCACGCACTCATATACATACTCACACACACACTCACACACACACACTCTCTCACACTCACGCACTCACACTCACACACTCGCACTCGCACCCGCACACTCACACACTCACTCACGCACTCACACACTCACTCACGCACTCACACACTCACGCACTCACACACTCACGCACTCATACACTCGCACTCACACACTCACACACTCATACTCACACATACACTCATACTCACACACACTTACACTCACACACACCCACTCACACACACGCACTCACATACTCACACACTCGCACTCACGTACACTGACACTCACACTCACATTCATGCACTCACACACTCACGCACACACACTCACACTCACACACTCACACTCACACACACACAAACACACTCACACACATACTCACACACACACTCACACACACTCTCTCACACTCATGCACTCACGCTCACACTCACTCACACACTCGCACTCGCACTCGCACACACTCTCACTCACACACTCACACACTCACACTCACACACTCATGCACTCACACACTCACACACACACTTACACTCACACACACCAACTCACACACACATACTCATACTCACACACACTCACACACACTCACACACTTGCACTCACACACTCACGCACTCACACACTCACACACTCACACTCGCACACACTTACACTCACACACACCCACTCACAAACACGCACTCACACACTCACACTCGCACTCCCGTACACTCACACTCACACTCACACTCACACTCATGCACTCACACACTCACGCACACACACTCACACACACGCATTCACACACACGCACTCACACACTCACACTCACACACGCATTCACACTTACACTCACACTCATACTCACACTCACATTCACACACTCTCATACACACACACACACACTCACACACTCACACACACACTCGCACACACACACTCGCACTCACGCACTCACACTCATACACACTCACACTCGCACACGTGCACATTCACACACTCACACTTGCACTCATGCACTCACACTCACACACACTTACACTCACTCACACACTCACACGCACACACTCACGCACTCACACTCACGCACTCACTCTCACACTCACAGTCACACACTCGCACACTCCATCACTCGCTCATGCACTCACACTCGCACTCACACTCACACACTCACACTCACACACATACACACACACACTCGCACTCACACACTCACATTCACACACTCGCACTCACGCACTCCATCACTCGCACATGCACTCACACTCGCACTCACACACTCACATTCACACACTCGCACTCACGCACTCCATCACTCGCACATGCACTCACACTCGCACTCACACACACACTCACACACTCACGCTCACTCACACTCACTCACACTCACTCACTCACACTCACACTCACTCACTCACACTCATTCACACTCACATGCACACTCACACGCACTCACACACACACTAACACTCATGCACACTCACACACACACTCGCATTGGCACACTCACACACATTTACACACAAACTCACACTCACACATGCACACTCACACTCACACACACAAACACACTCACACACACTCACACACACACTCACACACTCACACGCACTCACAGACTCACACTTGCACTCACACTCATGCACACTCACACTCACATATGCACACTCACACTCACGCACTCACTCACACACTCACGCACTCACTCACACACACTCACACTCATGCACTCGCACACTCACACTCACACTCGCACACTCGCTCTCACTCACTCATGCTCAAACTCACACACACTCACACACACAAACATACGCACACACAAACTCACACACACGCACACTCGCACACACTCACACTCACAGTCACACACTCGCACTCACACTCGCACATGCACTCGCACATGCACTCGCACTCACACATGCACACTCACACACACACTCACACGTACACTCACACTCACTCACAGACTCACACATGCACACTCACACACACAAACACACTCACACGCGCACTCTCGCACTCTCACACTCACACTCACATTCACACATTCACACTGACACACTCTCACACACACACAAACATACTCACACACAAACTCACACACACGCACACTCGCACACACTCACACTCACAGTCACACACTTGCACTCACACTCGCACATGCACTCGCACATGCACTCGCACTCACACACACTCACACACACACTCACACTCACTCACAGACTCACACATGCACACTCACACACACAAACACACTCACACGCGCACTCTCGCACTCACACTCACATTCACACATTCACACTGACACACTCTCACACACACACAAACTCACACACACGCACACTCGCACACTTGCACACACTCACACTCAGTCACACACTCACACTCGCACTCTCGCACATGCACTCTCACATGCACTCGCACTCACACACACACTCACACTCACGCACTTGCACTCCCACTCATGCACTCATGCTCTCACGCAGTCATGCTCGCACACTCTCACTCACACACTCACACTCGCAGACTCGCACTCACACACACTCACACACGCATTCACACTTACACTCACACTCATACTCACACTCACATTCACACACTCTCATACACACACACACACTCACACACTCACACACGCACACACACACTCGCACACACACACTCGCACTCACGCACTCACACTCATACACACTCACACTTGCACACGTGCACATTCACACACTCACACTTGCACTCATGCACTCACACTCACACACACTTACACTCACTCACACACTCACACGCACACACTCACGCACTCACACTCACGCACTCACTCTCACACTCACAGTCACACACTCGCACACTCCATCACTCGCTCATGCACTCACACTCGCACTCACACTCACACACTCACACTCACACACATACACACACACACTCGCACACTCGCACTCACATTCACACACTCGCACTCACGCACTCCATCACTCGCACATGCACTCACACTCGCACTCACACTCGCACTCACACACTCACATTCACACACTCGCACTCACGCACTCCATCACTCGCACATGCACTCACACTCGCACTCACACTCACACTCACACACTCACACTCACACACATACACACACACACACTCGCACACTCGCACTCACACTCACACTCTCACACTCACACTCACACACTCACACTCACACACATACACACACACACTCGCACACTCGCACTCACACACTCACATTCACACACTCGCACTCATGCACTCATGCTCACGCACACACTCAGGCACTCGCGCACTCGAACACTCTCACACACACTCACACTCATACTCACGCACTCATATACATACTCACACACACACTCACACACACACACTCTCTCACACTCACGCACTCACACTCACACTCACACACTCGCACTCGCACCCGCACACTCACACACTCACACACTCACTCACGCACTCACACACTCACGCACTCATACACTCGCACTCACACACTCACACACTCATACTCACACATACACTCATACTCACACACACTTACACTCACACACACCCACTCACACACACGCACTCACACACTCACACACTCGCACTCACGTACACTGACACTCACACTCACATTCATGCACTCACACACTCACGCACACACACTCACACTCACACACACGCACTCACACTCATACTCACGCATTCACACTCGCACTCACACTCACACACACACAAACACACTCACACACATACTCACACACACACTCACACACACTCTCTCACACTCATGCACTCACGCTCACACTCACACTCACACACTCGCACTCGCACACACTCTCACTCACACACTCACACACACTCACTCACTCACACTCACACTCACTCACTCACACTCATTCACACTCACATGCACACTCACACGCACTCACACACACACTAACACTCATGCACACTCACACACACACTCGCATTGGCACACTCACACACATTTACACACAAACTCACACTCACACATGCACACTCACACTCACACACACAAACACACTCACACACACTCACACACACACTCACACACTCACACGCACTCACAGACTCACACTTGCACTCACACTCATGCACACTCACACTCACACATGCACACTCACACTCACGCACTCACTCACACACTCACGCACTCACTCACACACACTCACACTCATGCACTCGCACACTCACACTCACACTCGCACACTCGCTCTCACTCACTCATGCTCAAACTCACACACACTCACACACACAAACATACGCACACACAAACTCACACACACGCACACTCGCACACACTCACACTCACAGTCACACACTCGCACTCACACTCGCACATGCACTCGCACATGCACTCGCACTCACACACACACTCACACACACACTCACACGTACACTCACACTCACTCACAGACTCACACATGCACACTCACACACACAAACACACTCACACGCGCACTCTCGCACTCTCACACTCACACTCACATTCACACATTCACACTGACACACTCTCACACACACACAAACATACTCACACACAAACTCACACACACGCACACTCGCACACACTCACACTCACAGTCACACACTTGCACTCACACTCGCACATGCACTCGCACATGCACTCGCACTCACACACACACTCACACACACACTCACACTCACTCACAGACTCACACATGCACACTCACACACACAAACACACTCACACGCGCACTCTCGCACTCACACTCACATTCACACATTCACACTGACACACTCACACACACACACAAACTCACACACACGCACACTCGCACACTTGCACACACTCACACTCAGTCACACACTCACACTCGCACTCTCGCACATGCACTCTCACATGCACTCGCACTCACACACACACTCACACTCACGCACTTGCACTCCCACTCATGCACTCATGCTCTCACGCAGTCATGCTCGCACACTCTCACTCACACACTCACACTCGCAGACTCGCACTCACACACACTCACACACGCATTCACACTTACACTCACACTCATACTCACACTCACATTCACACACTCTCATACACACACACACACTCACACACTCACACACGCACACACACACTCGCACACACACACTCGCACTCACGCACTCACACTCATACACACTCACACTTGCACACGTGCACATTCACACACTCACACTTGCACTCATGCACTCACACTCACACACACTTACACTCACTCACACACTCACACGCACACACTCACGCACTCACACTCACGCACTCACTCTCACACTCACAGTCACACACTCGCACACTCCATCACTCGCTCATGCACTCACACTCGCACTCACACTCACACACTCACACTCACACACATACACACACACACTCGCACACTCGCACTCACATTCACACACTCGCACTCACGCACTCCATCACTCGCACATGCACTCACACTCGCACTCACACTCGCACTCACACACTCACGTTCACACACTCGCACTCACGCACTCCATCACTCGCACATGCACTCACACTCGCACTCACACTCACACTCACACACTCACACTCACACACATACACACACACACACTCGCACACTCGCACTCACACTCACACTCTCACACTCACACTCACACACTCACACTCACACACATACACACACACACTCGCACACTCGCACTCACACACTCACATTCACACACTCGCACTCATGCACTCATGCTCACGCACACACTCAGGCACTCGCGCACTCGAACACTCTCACACACACTCACACTCATACTCACGCACTCATATACATACTCACACACACACTCACACACACACACTCTCTCACACTCACGCACTCACACTCACACTCACACACTCGCACTCGCACCCGCACACTCACACACTCACACACTCACTCACGCACTCACACACTCACGCACTCATACACTCGCACTCACACACTCACACACTCATACTCACACATACACTCATACTCACACACACTTACACTCACACACACCCACTCACACACACGCACTCACACACTCACACACTCGCACTCACGTACACTGACACTCACACTCACATTCATGCACTCACACACTCACGCACACACACTCACACTCACACACACGCACTCACACTCATACTCACGCATTCACACTCGCACTCACACTCACACACACACAAACACACTCACACACATACTCACACACACACTCACACACACTCTCTCACACTCATGCACTCACGCTCACACTCACACTCACACACTCGCACACACTCTCACTCACACACTCACACACACTCACACACTCGCACTCACACACTCATGCACTCACACACTCACACACACACTTACACTCACACACACCAACTCACACACACATACTCATACTCACACACACTCACACACACTCACACACTTGCACTCACACACTCACGCACTCACACACTCACACACTCACACTCGCACACACTTACACTCACACACACCCACTCACAAACATGCACTCACACACTCACACTCGCACTCCCGTACACTCACACTCACACTCACACTCATGCACTCACACACTCACGCACACACACTCACACACACGCATTCACACACACGCACTCACACACTCACACTCACACACGCATTCACACTTACACTCACACTCATACTCACACTCACATTCACACACTCTCATACACACACACACACACTCACACACTCACACACACACACACACACACTCGCACACACACACTCGCACTCACGCACTCACACTCATACACACTCACACTCGCACACGTGCACATTCACACACTCACACTTGCACTCATGCACTCACACTCACACACACTTACACTCACTCACACACTCACACGCACACACTCACGCACTCACACTCACGCACTCACTCTCACACTCACAGTCACACACTCGCACACTCCATCACTCGCTCATGCACTCACACTCGCACTCACACTCACACACTCACACTCACACACATACACACACACACTCGCACACTCGCACTCACACACTCACATTCACACACTCGCACTCACGCACTCCATCACTCGCACATGCACTCACACTCACACTCACACTCGCACTCACACACTCACATTCACACACTCGCACTCACGCACTCCATCACTCGCACATGCACTCACACTCGCACTCACACTCACACTCACACACTCACACTCACACACATACACACACACACTCGCACACTCGCACTCACACTCACACTCACACACTCACACTCACACACTCACACTCACACACATACACACACACACTCGCACACTCGCACTCACACACTCACATTCACACACTCGCACTCACGCACTCATGCTCACGCACACACTCAGGCACTCGCGCACTCGAACACTCTCACACACACTCACACTCATACTCACGCACTCATATACATACTCACACACACACTCACACACACACTCACACACACACACTCTCTCACACTCACGCACTCACACTCACACTCACACACTCGCACTCGCACCCGCACACTCACACACTCACACACTCACTCACGCACTCACACACTCACGCACTCATACACTCGCACTCACACACTCATACTCACACATACACTCATACTCACACACACTTACACTCACACACACCCACTCACACACACGCACTCACACACTCACACACTCGCACTCACGTACACTGACACTCACACTCACATTCATGCACTCACACACTCACGCACACACACTCACACTCACACACACGCACTCACACTCATACTCACGCATTCACACTCGCACTCACACTCACACACACACAAACACACTCACACACATACTCACACACACACTCACACACACTCTCTCACACTCATGCACTCACGCTCACACTCACACTCACACACTCGCACTCGCACACACTCATGCACTCACACACTCACACACACACTTACACTCACACACACCAACTCACACACACATACTCATACTCACACACACTCACACACACTCACACACTTGCACTCACACACTCACACACTCACACACTCACACACTCACACTCGCACACACTTACACTCACACACACCCACTCACAAACACGCGCTCACACACTCACACTCGCACTCCCGTACACTCACACTCACACTCACACTCACACTCATGCACTCACACACTCACGCACACACACTCACACACACGCATTCACACACACGCACTCACACACTCACACTCACACACGCATTCACACTTACACTCACACTCATACTCACACTCACATTCACACACTCTCATACACACACACACACTCACACACACACACTCGCACACACACACTCGCCATCACGCACTCACACTCATACACACTCACACTCGCACACGTGCACATTCACACACTCACACTTGCACTCATGCACTCACACTCACACACACTTACACTCACTCACACACTCACACGCACACACTCACGCACTCACACTCACGCACTCACACTCACACTCACAGTCACACACTCGCACACTCCATCACTCGCTCATGCACTCACACTTGCACTCACACTCACACACTCACACTCACACACATACACACACACACTCGCACACTCGCACTCACACACTCACATTCACACACTCGCACTCACGCACTCCATCACTCGCACATGCACTCACACTCGCACTCACACTCGCACTCACACACTCACATTCACACACTCGCACTCACACACTCCATCACTCGCACATGCACTCACACTCGCACTCACACTCACACTCACACACTCACACTCACACACATACACACACACACTCGCACACTCGCACTCACACTCACACTTACACACACACACTCGCACACTCGCACTCACACATTCACACACTCGCACTCACGCACTCATGCTCACGCACACACTCAGGCACTCGCGCACTCGAACACTCTCACACACACTCACACTCATACTCACGCACTCATATACATACTCACACACACACTCACACACACACACTCTCTCACACTCACGCACTCACACTCACACTCACACACTCGCACTCGCACCCGCACACTCACACACTCACACACTCACTCACGCACTCACACACTCACGCACTCATACACTCGCACTCACACACTCACACACTCATACTCACACATACACTCATACTCACACACACTTACACTCACACACACCCACTCACACACACGCACTCACACACTCACACACTCGCACTCACGTACACTGACACTCACACTCACATTCATGCACTCACACACTCACGCACACACACTCACACTCACACACACGCACTCACACTCATACTCACGCATTCACACTCGCACTCACACTCACACACACACAAACACACTCACACACATACTCACACACACACTCACACACACTCTCTCACACTCATGCACTCACGCTCACACTCACACTCACACACTCGCACTCGCACACACTCATGCACTCACACACTCACACACACACTTACACTCACACACACCAACTCACACACACATACTCATACTCACACACACTCACACACACTCACACACTTGCACTCACACACTCACACACTCACACACTCACACTCGCACACACTTACACTCACACACACCCACTCACAAACACGCACTCACACACTCACACTCGCACTCCTGTACACTCACACTCACACTCACACTCACACTCATGCACTCACACACTCACGCACACACACTCACACACACGCATTCACACACACGCACTCACACACTCACACTCACACACGCATTCACACTTACACTCACACTCATACTCACACTCACATTCACACACTCTCATACACACACACACACTCACACACACACACTCGCACACACACACTCGCCATCACGCACTCACACTCATACACACTCACACTCGCACACGTGCACATTCACACACTCACACTTGCACTCATGCACTCACACTCACACACACTTACACTCACTCACACACTCACACGCACACACTCACGCACTCACACTCACGCACTCACACTCACACTCACAGTCACACACTCGCACACTCCATCACTCGCTCATGCACTCACACTTGCACTCACACTCACACACTCACACTCACACACATACACACACACACTCGCACACTCGCACTCACACACTCACATTCACACACTCGCACTCACGCACTCCATCACTCGCACATGCACTCACACTCGCACTCACACTCGCACTCACACACTCACATTCACACACTCGCACGCACACACTCCATCACTCGCACATGCACTCACACTCGCACTCACACTCACACTCACACACTCACACTCACACACATACATACACACACTCGCACACTCGCACTCACACTCACACTTACACACACACACTCGCACACTCGCACTCACACATTCACACACTCGCACTCACGCACTCATGCACTCGCGCACTCGAACACTCTCACACACACTCACACTCATACTCACGCACTCATATACATACTCACACACACACTCACACACACACTCACACACACACACTCTCTCACACTCACGCACTCACACTCACACTCACACACTCGCACTCGCACCCGCACACTCACACACTCACACACTCACTCACGCACTCACACACTCACGCACTCGCACTCACACACTCACACACTCATACTCACACATACACTCATACTCACACACACTTACACTCACACACACCCACTCACACACACGCACTCACACACTCACACACTCGCACTCACGTACACTGACACTCACACTCACATTCATGCACTCACACACTCACGCACAAACACTCACACTCACACACACGCACTCACACTCATACTCACGCATTCACACTCGCACTCACACTCACACACACACAAACACACTCACACACATACTCACACACACACTCACACACACTCTCTCACACTCATGCACTCACGCTCACACTCACACTCACACACTCGCACTCGCACACACTCATGCACTCACACACTCACACACACACTTACACTCACACACACCAACTCACACACACATACTCATACTCACACACACTCACACACACTCACACACTTGCACTCACACACTCACACACTCACACACTCACACTCGCACACACTTACACTCACACACACCCACTCACAAACACGCACTCACACACTCACACTCGCACTCCCGTACACTCACACTCACACTCACACTCACACTCATGCACTCACACACTCACGCACACACACTCACACACACGCATTCACACACACGCACTCACACACTCACACTCACACACGCATTCACACTTACACTCACACTCATACTCACACTCACATTCACACACTCTCATACACACACACACACTCACACACACACACTCGCACACACACACTCGCACTCACGCACTCACACTCATACACACTCACACTCGCACACGTGCACATTCACACACTCACACTTGCACTCATGCACTCACACTCACACACACTTACACTCACTCACACACTCACACGCACACACTCACGCACTCACACTCACGCACTCACAGTCACACACTCGCACACTCCATCACTCGCTCATGCACTCACACTCGCACTCACACTCACACACTCACACTCACACACATACACACACACACTCGCACACTCGCACTCACACACTCACATTCACACACTCGCACTCACGCACTCCATCACTCGCACATGCACTCACACTCGCACTCACACTCGCACTCACACACTCACATTCACACACTCGCACTCACGCACTCCATCACTCGCACATGCACTCACACTCGCACTCACACACTCACACTCACACACATACACACACACACTCGCACACTCGCACTCACAGTCACACTTACACACACACACTTGCACACTCGCACTCACACATTCACACACTCGCACTCACGCACTCATGCTCACGCACACACTCAGGCACTCGCGCACTCGAACACTCTCACACACACTCACACTCATACTCACGCACTCATATACATACTCACACACACACTCACACACACACTCACACACACACACTCTCTCACACTCACGCACTCACACTCACACTCACACACTCGCACTCGCACCCGCACACTCACACACTCACTCACGCACTCACACACTCACACACTCATACACTCGCACTCACACACTCACACACTCATACTCACACATACACTCATACTCACACACACTTACACTCACACACACCCACTCACACACACGCACTCACACACTCACACACTCGCACTCACGTACACTGACACTCACACTCATACTCACGCATTCACACTCGCACTCACACACACACAAACACACTCACACACATACTCACACACACACTCACACACACTCTCTCACACTCATGCACTCACGCTCACACTCACACTCACACACTCGCACTCGCACACACTCTCACTCACACACTCACACACTCACACACTCGCACTCACACACTCATGCACTCACACACTCAAACACACACTTACACTCACACACACCAACTCACACACACATACTCATACTCACACACACTCACACACACTCACACACTTGCACTCACGCACTCACACACTCACACACTCACACTCGCACACACTTACACTCACACACACCCACTCACAAACACGCACTCACACACTCACACTCGCACTCCCGTACACTCACACTCACACTCACACTCATGCACTCACACACTCACGCACACACACTCACACACACGCATTCACACACACGCACTCACACTCATACTCACATACACACACACTTACACTCACACTCACACACACACACTCACACTCACTCGCACATGCACACTCACTTACACTCACACACACGCACACACACTCACACACACGCACTCACACAAACACACACTCACACTCACACACTCACGCACTCACACACACACTCATACTCACATACACACACACTCACACTCACACAAACACACTCACACACATACTCACACACACACTCACACACACTCTCTCACACTCACGCACTCACGCTCACACTCACACTCACACACTCGCACTCGCACACACTCTCACTCACACACTCACGCACTCACACACTCACACACACACTTACAATCACACACACACCCACACTCATACATACTTACACTCACACACACACACACACACTCCCACACACTTACACTCACACACACACACTCACACTCACACTCGCACATGCACACTCACTTACACTCACACACACACACACACTCCCACACACTCACACACACACACTCACACACACACACTCACACTCACACTCGCACATGCACACTCACTCACACTCACACACACACACTCTCACTCACACACACACAATCATACACACACAATCACACACTCACACACACACTGTAAGAACACACTATTTGCAGTAAACTTTGCTGTAACTTGACCAAATTTAAAAGTTGACATTTTATGTAACCGGCCTTGAAGGCCCACAGATGTTTAACGGACTATTGATAAGAGGAAGAGAAAAACAACTAATGCTGTATAGTTAGGGACACGTACGCAGTGGGAGGGTTGCCAAGTTTTAAGGTGTAAAAGATTCTGTTAAAAGAGACTCGGGGTGGCTGCAGTCGGGGCAACTTGGTCAGTCGCCAGTTAAAGCCGTACGTCTAGTCAGCGCCGGATTGACCACTCACTGGTGTCAGTACGTATGTAGGGTTGGCTTATTATCGCTTGATCTTAAAGTAAGGGAATAAACTGTCCAGGATGTACTCTCCAAGGGAATAAACCCGTGTCTGCTTAGATATAATCGGGTGTATTATATGCAGCAGTTTGTGTGAGCTTACTTTTGCTGATTTTAAGTGAAGGAATTTATTCCTGAATCCTTGGGTTTTGTGTTGTCTGTTCGACGGGTCTGGACTTTGGAAACTGTTTGGCGGGTTGGAGGACAAGGGTGAATTTAAACCTCTTGCAATACACACAACTTGCATTTAGATAGCACCATTAACGTGGTAAAATGTCCCAAGGCGATTCACAGGAGCGTTATCAAAACAAAGACACCCGCACACACATGACAACATACACACACAGGCACAGATATACACACTCACACACGCATGCACAGATATACACACTCACACACGCATGCACAGATATACACACACACACACACAGGCACAGATATACACACATACACACAGGCACAGATATACACTCACACACACAGGCACAGATATACACACTCACACACGCATGCACGCATATACACACACACACACACAGGCACAGATATACACACTCACACACAGGCACAGATATACACACTCACACACGCATGCACGCATATACACACACACACACACAGGCACAGATATACACACATACACACAGGCACAGATATACACTCACACACACACAGGCACAGATATACACACTCACACACAGGCACAGATATACACACACACACACACACACACAGGCACAGATATACACACACACACAGGCACAGATATACACTCACACACACAGGCACAGATATACACTCACACACACAGACACAGATATATATATACACACACACACAGGCACAGATATACACTCACACACACAGGCACAGATATACACTCACACACACAGGCACAGATATATACACTCACACACACAGGCACAGATATACACTCACACACACAGGCACAGATATACACTCACACACACAGGCACAGATATACACTCACACACACACAGGCACAGATATACACTCACACACACAGGCACAGATACACACACACACACACACACACACACAGGCACAGATATACACACTCACACACACAGGCACAGATATACACACACACACAGGCACAGATATACACACACACACACAGGCACAGATACACACACACACACAGGCACAGATATACACACTCACACACACAGGCACAGATATACACACATACACAGGCACAGATATACACACACACACACAGGCACAGATATACACACACACACAGGCACAGATATACACACACACACACAGGCACAGATATACACACACACACACAGGCACAGATATACATTCACACACACACAGGCACAGATATACACACACACACAGGCACAGATATACACACTCACACACAGGCACAGATATACACACACACACACAGGCACAGATATACACACACATACACAGGCACAGATATACACTCACACACAGGCACAGATATACACACTCACACACAGGCACAGATATACACTCACACACACAGGCACAGATATACACACACATACAGGCACAGATACACACTCACACACAGGCACAGATATACACACACACACACACACAGGCACAGATACACACACACACACACACAGGCACAGATATACACACTCACACACACAGGCACAGATATACACATACACACACACAGGCACAGATATACACTCACACACACAGGCACAGATATACACACACACACACACACAGGCATAGATATACACACACACACACACAGGCACAGATATACACTCACACACACAGGCACAGATATACACTCACACACACAGGCACAGGTATACTCACACACACACAGGCACAGATATACACTCACACACACAGGCACAGATATACACTCACACACACAGGCACAGGTATACTCACACACACACAGGCACAGATATACACTCACACACACAGGCACAGGTATACTCACACACACACAGGCACAGATATACACTCACACACACAGGCACAGATATACACACACACACACACACAGGCATAGATATACACACACACACACACAGGCACAGATATACACTCACACACACAGGCACAGATATACACTCACACACACAGGCACAGGTATACTCACACACACACAGGCACAGATATACACTCACACACACAGGCACAGATATACACTCACACACACAGGCACAGGTATACTCACACACACACAGGCACAGATATGCAGAGTCGCCCACAGACTCCGGCCTCTTGTGCATCCACCCCTCTCTTTGCCCCACCATTGGCAACTGTTTTTTCATCCAATTAGAGCCCTACGCTCTGGAATTCCCTCCGTAAACCTCTCTGCCTCTCCGCCACCTCCTCCTCCTTTAGGATCCTCCATAAAACTCGCCTCACCCCTCCTAATGTCTCCTTCGGTGTTCATTATGTTTTGACTAAGCCTCTGAGCAGCGGCTTGGGGCGTTTTACTATGTTAACAACAACAACAACAACTTGTATTTATCTAGCGCCTTTAACGTAGTAAAACGCCGTATAAATGCAAGTTGTTGTTAAATCTATTGACCTGCATCACCTCCGCTGTGCTGTGTCTCCGGTATTGCGTTCCTCTATATTGTATCTTCTCTCCCTCCGGTGCTAAGTGGTTCTGGTTGGGATTGGGATTGAAGGCTAGATACGCCATGGACCACAGCACTTTCCTGCTGAAGGAAGAGATAGTTTTGAGAGTGAGTTTTATGATAGGCAGAGGCACAGACGGACACTCTCCAGGCATCACAATGGTTGTCTGTTGAAAGTATTCAGTAGAGTGCGCCGAGATGAAAAATATAATTTTGGAAGTTAATATTTGCCCATAAATAATATAAAAATGGTCAAAGCTTTCTGTTATTCCCAGAAATTAAATTGAACATGTCAGTTCCTTTCTTGAGGGTGACAAATGAAGTAAGGGAATTGATATATTGGCCAGGACACCGGGGAGGACTCCCCCCGCTGCTCTTCTTCGAAATAGTAGCCATGGGATCTTTTACGTCCACCTGAGAGAGCAGACGGGGCCTTCGGTTTAACGTCTCATCCAAAAGACGGCACCTCCGACAGTGCGGCACTCCCTCAGCGCTGCACAGGGAGTGTCAGCCTGGAGTTTTGTGCTCAAGTCCCATGGAGTGGGATTTGAACCCACGACCCTCTGACTCAGAGTGCGAGGCCACGCTACCCACTGATCCACAGCTGACACACCTAAATTAACACGTTTACAAAAAGCAAAATACTGCGGATGCTGGAAATCTGAAATAAAACCAGAAAATGCTGGAAACGCTCAGCAGGCCAGGCAGCATCTGTAGAGAGAGAAAAAACAGAGTTAACGTTTCAGGTCGATGACCCTTGGTCAGAACTTCGGACGAAGGGTCATCGACCTGAAACGTTAACTAAATTAACACGTCCTCAGGTTAAGGAATACATTCTCTCCTTACACACGCGCGCGCGTGCTTGTCGAAGATACCTCCACGACTTGACAGAATTGTTGCTCAGCATCCAGCAACAAGTTTCCCACTGAGTAACTAAAACAAAACTAATAAGGCATTGCATAACTCATTTTTATACAGAAAAAAATACTTGTGTTGCAGGGGGGTGGTCCGTGGAAATTTTTATAACACGGGGTGGGGGGGGGGTACGGGGCGGGGGGGGCCTCAGAAGTGAAAAGGTTGAGCAGCCAGGCTGTAAAGGACATTAGTGGGAGTTGAGCCACCTTGGTCAGAGTGGTCGCTTCTGGCATTTCAAGATCATTTTAGGACTTTGAACTTGCACCGTTACTTTAACAGTGAAAGCGATGACTGTGTTCGTCACCATTTCACCTCCTAATTATAACTGGCTGGTTTTACTTTGCACTGCGGTTAATATTAGTGCCCATGTGGAGTGTAAATTGAAAGCTTACAGCCTGCCAAAAAAAGGTGTCACAGCCGATGTTAAATCCACGAATGCAAATACAACCTCTAGCTTAAATAATTGCTCTCTAGAAGTCTTGGAATAAAAAAAACAAGAGACGTGCATTTCTATAGCGCCTTTCACGACCACCGGACGTCTCAAAGCTCTTTACGGCCACTGAAGTACTTTTGAAGTGTAGTCACTGTTGTAATGTGGGAAACGTGGCAGCCAATTTGCGCACAGCAAGCTCCCACAAACAGCAATGTGATAATGACCAGAGAATCTGATTTAGTGATGTTGGTTGAGGGATAAATATTGGCCCCAGGACAACTCCCCTGCTCTTCTTCATAATAGTGCCATGGGATCTTTTATGCCCACCTGAGGGGGCAGACGGGGCCTCGGTTTAACATCTCATCCAAAGGACAGCACCTCTGACAGTGCAGCACTCCCGCAGCACTGCACTGAGTGTTAGCCTAGTTTGTTTTGTGCTCAAGTTTCTGGAGTGGGAGTTGAACCCACAACTTCCAATAACTCTGAGGCAAGTGTGCTACCCACTGAGCCACAGCTGACACAGCTGTTTGAAAGCATCTAATACAAGGGTCAGAGAGGATTTTACTTATATAAATTAGTTGTGGCATTGGTCATGGGTGTCAAATCCAAATGCAGCAGTCAGGTCAAGCAGGGTTAAAGGGCAAAGGGTAATTGGACCAAGGCAGGGGTGGGAGGAAAGGTGAAGGAGCAGGAGGAGGGGAAGGAGACAGATAGGAGGGGGAGGGCAAGGGGATGGGGAAAGAGAGGAGCAGAGGAAGGAGGAGAGGGAAGAGAGCTGGGAAGTGGGCAGTGGAGGGAAGGGTGGAGAGGGAGAGAGGAATGAGGGGGAAGGACTGAGGAGGTTTGGGGGAAGGGGGATGGGGGAGGGGGAGGAAGTGGTGGCAGGGGCACGGGAATGAAAATTGGGTAGGTTCTAGAAGATGGGTTTACTGCCCAAGGTGAAAATTAATAAAAATAGAAAATGGTGGAACTATGCAGCAGGTCCATCAGCATCTGAAGAAACAAACGACGAGTCATGTTTTGGGTGTAAGTCCTTGAGCCAGCTTGCACCAAACACTCCCTCACCAAACTCCACCCTGCTACATCTCTTCCACCGGTAAAGATCTTAAAACCTACCTCACGGCAGCACCTTTGGCTTCCCCCCTGACCTCCTCTCCATCAGATTCCACCCACCCCCCACCCCCGCCCCCCGTCCCTTTCCCTGCCCCCAATTGTTGCTCAGGCCTGACCTCCGACGAGGAACTACCAAAGGACATCTTGCTGGGTGACAGGCTCTGAGTGTCAGGGCTGGATTTTACCAGCCCTGAGGAGGTGGGTTTGGAGGCGGGACTGCTGGGAAAATCAAAAAGAATAGGAGCGGGTCCCGAACCCACTCCTAACCCGCCTCCAACCAATCTTCCCGGGAGTCGGGTCCCCGATTTGCGCAGGGACCCGACTCCTAGCAGCGGGAAGAGGATTATAGCCACTTAACTGCCTGTTAACAGGATGTTAAGAGGCTTTTTCCCATTTTGAGACTTCTGCTGCGGGCTTCCCGACGTCGGGGAACCCCGCCAGGGTAAGTGAGGCGTGCTGTGGGTCTGTTGTAATGTTTGTGTATAGATGACAGCTGCAGAAGTGGTGTGAAGGATGCAATGGGACACTGGTGAATATCAGAGGTAAGGAAATGTTGGGAAAGTCATTTTTAATGCATTTAGATTTTTCAGTAGGTGACTAGCTTTGAAGTGTTTGTGTGGCCTCACTTCAATGGGAGAAGTGACAGATTGCTTCTGTACCCTCACCTGCAGCTGCCATCTGTTTTATCCGAAGGAGAGAGTCATTGGAGAGTCTGGGTTCAAGGGCTCACCTTTGTACAGTGATTGTCAGTGTTTGACAGCACCTCAATGCGTCAAACACTGTCAAATCATCTGTCAAAAATAGACGGTTCATGTGCCTTTAAGAAAACCGGCAGATGAAGCGTCATTAACTGACGTCATCTGACACCGGCTTTCCCTTGGCCAGCAAGTCCACAGGGCGGGCTTAACAAGGCCAATCAGGGGAAGATAGCATCTGTGCGTCGGACGTCGCTGGGGGCAGGACTAGAACCCGGAAGGCAGCAGTCCCGCCCCAACTCGGTAAGTAAAATCCAGCCCTCAGCCTTGGCTCAGTGGGTGGCACTCTCGCCTCCGAGTCAGAAGGTTGTGGGTTCATAGTCCCACTTGAGCAATGTGAACACAAAATCTAGAGTGAGAGCTCAGTGCAGTACTGAGGGAGTGCTGTACTGTCGGAGGTGCCGTCTTTCAAATGTGATGTTAACCCAAGGCCCTGTCTGTCCTCTCAGGTGGATGTACAAGATCCCATCATACAATTCAAAGATGAGTAGGTGAGTTCTCCCCGGAGTCCTGGCCACCACTTAGCCCTTAACCAACGTCACGAAAAATTAACAGATTATCTGGTCATTATCTCACTGCTGTTTGTGGGATCTTGCTGTGCGCCAATTGGCTGCCGCGTTTCCCACATTACAACAGTGACCACACTTCAAAAGTACTTCATTGGCTGTAAAGCGTTTTGGGATGTCCGGTGCTTGTGAAAGGCGCTATAGAAATGCAAATCTTTCTTTCTTATATAATTTTTATTCTTTTATAGCACTTGGGGTTAGAAATTCGGTATGTTAGCGCCTCCCGTTAGTGCCTGGCGGGGGGCGTTAACGGGGCGCTAAGGGATTAGCGCCCGGGTGCGGCGGATGCAGTGACGCCCGCGAACTTCAGCGCCGGTTTAGTGCTGGTGCTAACTCTTAGCGCCTGGGCCTCCAGCGCGTCGCAGATCGCGACGTCATAAAGTGCGCAGCGCCCCGTTATCGCCCCGGATGGGAAATTGACTCTCGCCCCCTGCTGTATCGCCTCGCGCCGACAACGCCAGCAAGAGGAGGCGTTGTGAACTCGGCTGGCCGCTTCGGGAGCGGTAATTAAAGGGAATACTTTTCAGCTAGCGCAACCTTTATTATGTGCACCAGTCTGGCGCCTGCGCAAAGTTCTTAATGTTTCATTGGTGCGAGGTGTCCAAGCCCTCCACTGTGTGGGAGTGTTTGGGGCTGTAATGGCAGTCGCCCAGGTCGCCTTGCAAAACAGAACTGACGACAACCAGCCTGTGCAGCATCAATGGCCCTTCCCTTTAAGCGAGGGAAGCAGCCTCTGTGATGAACGAGCGCCGTTCACAATGTGCTCGAAATTGTTCAGCGCTCTGCTGCTGCCGCCCCGCTCTCGGACTTTAGCGCCCTAAGAGAAGTGGGTAGCGCTTGATTTAGCGCTCCACTTCCCTCTTGGAGCGCTAAAACTGAATTTCACCGGGAGGCAAGAATGATTAGCGCCTGGCGTTAATTTTTCAACTTTTAAAGTTTTAGTGCCCCAAACGGGGTGATACCGCATTTCTCCCCCTTTGTATTTCCAGTGATTTTTATTTTATTTCAGATTTCCAACATTTGCAGTTTTTGCTATGATTTTAATCTCTGGATTATATCGCAGTTCGGATGATCATAGTTCTCCTTAAGGCCTGCACAGAGACACAATTCTCTACTAATTATCAATGCATGGAATTACATAGAATGTACTGCACAGAAACAGGACATTCGGCCCAACTGGTCCGTGCCGGTGTTTATGCTCCACACGAGCCTCCTCCCACCCCTCTTCATCTCACCCTATCAGTATATCCTTCTATTCCTTTCTCCCTCGTGTGTTTATCCAGCTTCCCCTTAAATGCATCTATGGTAATCGCTTCAACCATTCCCTGTGGTAGCGAGTTCCACATTCTCACCACTCTCTGGGTGAAGAAGTTTCTCCTGAATTCCCTCGTGGATTTCTTGGTGACTATCTGATATTTACGGCCCCTAGTTCTGATCTTCCCCCCACAAGTGGAAACACTCTCTCTGTATCCACCCTATCAAACCACCTTCACAATTTTAAGGACCTCTATTGTGTCACCCCTCAGCCTGCTCTGTTCTAGAGACAAGAGCCTCAGCCTGTTCTGCCTTTTCTGAGAAGTATATCCTCTCAGTTCTGGTATCATTTTGAGCGTCTGTTCGTCAAGCTCAGACCGTAGTTGGAATAAGATCCACTGGGACATTGTTTGGGAGTCAACATTATTACCTAGTTGTAGCCTGTCAGATTCATTCTATTCTGTGTTGTCTCAGAGATCCTATCGAGAGCAAGTGTTCATAATCTGGGACCAGTCATTTTTCCAAACGGACAGTTATTTCTACCCGGTGATTAATTTCTTTACACTTACAGTCTTTATCGTGGAGATGTCAAAGTGCTGGGAACATAGAGCTGAATCTGTTTATCCTGCAAATTCAATGTGGGATCTTTGCAGCACGTGAATTGCAGAAGTTGCACCCATCATCTTTAGCCAATATTGTAGCGCTAGGTATTTCCCTTTGGACTGTGTCGACATGAAACTTTGGAATTCTCTATCCCAGAGAGCTGTGGAGGCGGAGTCACTGAATATATTCAAGGCGGAGATTGACAGACATTTGAACTACAAGGGAGTCGAGGGGTATGGGGAGAGAGCGGGAAAGTGGTGTTGAGGCCAAGATTGGATCATCCATGATCTTATTGAATGGCGGAGCAGGCTCGAGGGGCCGATTGGCCGACTCCTGCTCCTGTTTCTTATGTTCTTATGTAATGCGTCCCTGTGCTAGTTAGTGATGTCAATACTTACTGGAGACTACCACTGCTATTACTCCTATAAGACTTGAAAGACTTGCATTTCTATAGCGCCTTTCACGACCTCTAGATGTCCCGAAGCGCTTAACAGCCAATGAAGTTCTTTTTGAAGTGTAGACACTGCTGCCAATGTAGCAGCCGTGGTTTTATTGAATGGCGGAGCAGGCTCGAGGAACCGTATGCCCTACTCCTGCTCCTATTTCATAAGTTCTGATGAAAGCTGTCTTTAGGTGCTGGTCTAGGGATAAATGTTGGCCAGGATAAGAACATAAGAACATAAGAATTAGGAACAGGAGTCGGCCATTCGGCCCCTCGAGCCTGCTCCACCATTCAATAAGATCATGGCTGATCTTCGACCTCAACTCCACTTCCCTGAACTATCCCCATATCCCTTGATTCCCTTAATATCCAAAGATCTATCGATCTCTGTCTTGAATATACTCAACGACTGAGCCTTCACAGCCCTCTGGGGCAGAGAATTCCAAAGATTCACCACCCTCTGAGTGAAGAAATTTTTCCTCATCTCAGTCCTAAATGGCCGACCCCTTAGTCTGAGACTGTGACCCCTGGTTCAAGACTCCCCAGCCAGGGGAAACATCCTCCCTGCATCTACCTTGTCAAGCCCTGTAAGAATTTTGTATGTTTCAATGAGATCACCTCTCATTCTTCTAAACTCTAGAGAATATAGGCCTAGTCTACGCAATCTGTTCTCATAGGACAATCCCCCCATCCCAGGAACCAGTCTGGTGAACCTTCGTTGCACTCCCTCTATGGTAAGTGTATCCTTCCTTAGGTAAGGAGACCAAAACTGTACACAGTACTCCAGGCGTGGTCTCACCAAGGCCTTGTACAGTTTTGGTCTCCTTATCTTAGGAAGGATATACTTGCCTTGGAGGCGGTGCAACGAAGGTTCACTAGATTGATTCCTGGGATGAGAGGGCTGTCGTATGATGAGAGATTGTGTAGAATGGGCCTATGCTCGCTGGAGTTTAGAAGAATAAGAGGTGATCTCGTTGAAACATACAAGATTCTGAAGGGGATTGACAGGGTAGATGCTGAGAGGTTGTTTCCCCTGGCTGGAGTGTCTAGAACTAGGGGGCATAGTCTCAGGATAAGGGGTCGGCCATTTAAGACTGAGATGAGGAGGAATTTCTTCACTCAGAGGGTTGTGAATCTTTGGAATTCTCTGCCCCAGAGGGCTGTGGATGCTCAGTCGTTGAGTATATTCAAGGCTGAGATAGATAGATTTTTGGACTCTAGGGGAATCAAGGGTTATGGGAATCGGGCGGGAAAGTGGAGATGAGGCCAATGATCAGCAATGATCTTATTGAATGGCGGAGCAGGCTCGAGGGGCCGAATGGCCGACTCCTGTTCCTAATTCTTATGTTCTTATGTATAATTGAAGTAAGACATTACTACGACTACTAACTTCTCGTCTTCCAGCCCAGCAGCGACAACGGGGCTGAATGAATTAATTGCATCTGTTATCGGTTCTGAACTAGCCAAGCCGCTTGATACTAATAAATATGAATGTGGCCGCTTTTGTCAAACTTTGGAAATTTGTATTCAGTTGACAAAAAATCTTGTAAAAAAAAAAATAGCTGGTGTCAGTAAAAGTGAGGGTGAAGCTGTCGGATTGTCGTTAGAAACCCAACTGATTCACTTTCGGGAAGGAAACCTGCCGCCCTTACTCGGTCTGGGCCTATACGTGACTCCAGTCCCGCACCAACGAAGCCGTTCAGTTGTAAAAATCGCGGCAAAGAATATGATCTCTACTGAACAGCGTCGTGGGAGCACCTTCACCACACACACTGCAGCGCCAGCTTCTCAGGGTAACCAGGGGCCTTGCAGGAGTCACTCCCCGTCCTGCGAATTAATATTTAAATAAATGAACCTGTATCAATACATCAATTTTTGCTTGAGACTAATAAATATTAATATGAGTGCATTTGTCAACCTTTGGAATCTGTTGTGCTCAGAATTATCTAAAAGAATGCGAGCGTTCACTCAAACCCACGAGGATTCGGCGGTAATGTCACTGCTGCAAAGTGAAGTGAAGCAAAGTGAATATATTTAATGAATTGGCCTCAACTGCCTTCTGTGGTAGAGAATTCCACAGGTTCACCACTCTCTGGGTGAAGAAATTCCTCCTCATCTCAGTCCTAAATGGCTTACCCCTTATCCTTAGACTGTGACCCCTGGTTCTCGACTCCCCCACCATCGGGAACTTCCTTCCTGCATCTAGTCTGTCTAGTCCTGTTAGAATTTTATAAGTTTCGATGAGATCCCCTCTCATTCTTCTAAACTCTAGCGAATACAAGCCCAATCGTCCCAATCTCTCTTCATACTTCATTCCTGCCACCCCAGGTATCAGTCTGGTGAATCTTTGCTGCACTCCCTCCATGGCAAGAACATAAGGCGACCAAAACTGCACACAATACTCAAGGTGTGGTCTCACCAAGGCCCTGTACAACTGCAGCAAGACATCCTTGCTCCTGTACTCGAATCCTCTCGCTATGAAGGCCAACATACCATTTGCCTTCTTAACCGCCTGCTGCACCTGCATGCTTACCTTCAACGACTGGTGCACAAGGACTCCCAGGTCTTGTTGCACTTCCCCTTTTCCCAATCTATTGCCGTTCAGATAATAATCTGCCTTCCTGTTTTTGCCACCAAAGTGGATAACCTCGCATTTATCCACATTATACTGCATCTGCCATGCATCTGCCCAATAACCCAACTTGTCCAAATCATACTGGAGTTTCTCTGCATTCTCCTCACAACACACACGCCCACCCAGCTTTGTGTCGTCTGCAAACTTGGAGATATTACATCTAGTTCCCTTGTCTAGCTCATTAATATATATTGTGAATAGCTGTGGTCCTAGCACCGATCCCTGCGGTACCCCACTAGTCACTGCCTGCCACTCGGAAAAAGACCCGTTTATTCCAACTCTTTGCTTCCTGTCTGCCAACCAGTTCTCTATCCAAGTCAGTACCTTACCCCCAATCCCATGTGCTTTAACTTTGCACGCTAATCTCTTATGCGGGACCTTATCGAAAGCCTTCTGAAAGTCCAAATACACCACATCCACTGGTTCTCCCTTATCTATTCTACCAGTTACATCCTCAAAAAATTCCAGTAGATTAGTCAAGCATGATTTACCCCTTGTAGATCCATGTTGACTTTGTCCGATCCTGTCACTGTTTTCCAAGTGCTCTGCTATTACATCTTTTATAATGGACTCTAGCATTTTCCCCACTACCGATGTCAGGCTTACCGGTCTATAATTCCCCGTTTTCTCTCTCCCACCTTTTTTAAATAGTGGGGTTACATTAAGCTACTCTCCAATCCATGGGAACTTTTCCAGAGTCTATAGAATTTTGGAAGATGACCAGCAGAATCAGTTGGTCACACCGCAGGTAAAGGCTTCACAGGCAGGAAGGGAATGGGTGACCGACAGGCAGAGTAGTAGGTGCAGGCAGGTAGTTCAGGGGTCCCCTGTGTCCATCCCCCTCTCAAACAGATATACCGCTTTGGATATTGTTGAGGGAGATGGCTTATCGGGGGAAGGCAGCAGCAGCCAACTTCCTGGCACCATGGGTGATTCTGCTGCACAGGACGGGAGGAAAAAGAACGGGAGAGCTATAGTGATAGGGGATTCAATTGTAAGGAGAATAGATAGGCGTTTGTGCGGCCGCAAACGAGACTCCAGGATGGTGTGTTGCCTCCCTGGTGCAAGGGTCAAGGATGTCTCGCAGCGGCTGCAAGGCATTCTGGAGAGGGAGGGTGAACAGCCAATTGTCGTGGTGCATATAGGTACCAACGATATAGGTAAAAACCGGGATGAGGTCCTAAAAGCTGAATATAGGGAGTTAGGAGGTAAATTAAAAAATAGGACCACAAAGGTAGTAATCTCAAGATTGCTACCAGTGCCACGTGCTAGTCAGAGTAGAAATAGAAGGATATTTCAGATGAATACGTGGCTAGAGGAATGGTGCAAGAGGGAGGGATTCAAATTCCTGGGACATTGGAACCGGTTCTGGGGGAGGCGACACACACACACAGACACACACACACACACTCTCACACACACAAACACACAGACACACATACATACACAGACACACACACACACACTCACACACACACACTCACACACTCGCACACAGACACACACACTGGCACACGCACACACACACACACATGCACACACTCACACACATTCACACACATGTACACAGACACACACAGGCACACACACACACAGACACACACATTCACACACACGCACACACACGCACACACAGACGCACACAGGCACACAAACACACACACACACACACATTCACACACACACAGACACACACAAGCACACAGACACACACACACACACAGACGCACACAGGCACACAAACACACACACACACACACATTCACACACACACAGACACACACAAGCACACAAACACACACACACACACATTCACACACACACACACACACACAAGCACACAGACACACACACGCACACAGACACACATACTCACACACACACACACTCACACACACACAATACACACTCACACACAGTCACACATACACACTCACACTCACACAGACACACACACACTCACACAGACACACACACATTCACACAGACACACACACTCACAAACACACACACACACACTCACACGCACTCACACTCACACACACACAATACACACTCACATACACTCATACACACACACTCACTCTCACACACACAATACACACTCACACACAGTCACACATACACACTCACACTCACACAGACACACACACACTCACACAGACACACACACATTCACACAGACACACACACTCACAAACACACACACACACTCACACGCACTCACACTCACACACACACAATACACACTCACATACACTCATACACACACACTCACTCTCACACAGACACACACACACACACTCACACACATTCACACTCACACACACGCAATACACACACATACACTCATACACACACACTCACTCTCACACAGACACACACACATTCACACACACATTCACTCACACTCACACACACACACACTCACATTCACTCTCACTCACACACACACACACTCTCTCACACACACACACACACACTCACACACACACCAGATGGAGAGTGAAGTAGTTGACTCAGAGACTAGGGTCCTGAATTTAAATAAAGGAAACTACGATGGTATGAGGCGCGAGTTGGCTAGGATGGATTGGGGAGCATTACTTAAAGGGTTGACGGTGGATAGGCAATGGCAAACATTTAAAGATCGCATGGATGAACTACAGAATTTGTTCATCCCTGTTTGGCATAAAAATAAAACAAAAAAGGTGACTCAACCGTGGCTAACAAGGGAAATTAGGGATAGCATAAGATCCAAGGAGAGGACATATAAATTGGCCAGAAAAAGCAGCAAACCTGAGTATTGGGAGCAGTTTAGGATTCAGCAAAGGAGGACAAAGGGATTAATTAAGAGGGGGAAAATAGAATACGAGAGTAAGCTTGCAGGGAACATAAAAACTGACTGTAAAAGCTTCTATAGATATGTGAAGAGAAAAAGATTGGTGAAGTCAAGCGTAGGTCCCTTGCAGTCAGAATCAGGGGAATTTATAATGGGGTACAAAGAAATGGCAGACTAATTAAATACATACTTTGGTTCTGTCTTCACAAAGGAGGACACGAATAAACTCCCAGAGATGTCGGGGAACATAGGGTCTAATGAGAGGGAGGAATTGAATGAAATCAGTATTTGTAGGGAAATGGTGTTAGGGAAATTGATGGGATTGAAGGCCGATAAATCCCCAGGGCCTGATAATCTGCATCCTCGGGTACTTAAGGAAGTGGTCCTAGAAATAGTAAATGCATTGCTGGTCATCTTTCAAAATTCTATAGACTCTGGAACAGTTCCCATGGATTGGAGGGTAGCTAATGTAACCCCACTATTTAAAAAAGGTGGTAGAGAAAGAACAGGGAATTATAGCCTGACATCGGTAGTGGGCAAAATGCTAGAGTCCATTATAAAAGATGTAATAGCAGAGCACTTGGAAAACAGTGACAGGATCGGACAAAGTCAACATGGATTGACAAAAGGTAAATCATGCCTGACTAATCTACTGGAATTTTTTGAGGATGTAACTGATAGAATAGATAAGGGAGAACCAGTGGATGTGGTGTATTTGGACTTTCAGAAGGCTTTTGATAAGGTCCCACATAAGAGATTAGCGTGCAAAGTTAAAGAACATGGGATTGGGGGTGAGGTACTGATTTGGATAGAGAACTGGTTGGCAGACAGGAAGCAAAGAGTTGGAATAAATGGGTCTTTTTCCGAGTGGCAGGCAGTGACTAGTGGGGTACCACAGGGATTGGTGCTAGGACCCCAGCTATTCACAATATATATTAATGATCTAGACAAGGGAACTAGATGTAATATCTCCAAGTTTGCAGACGACACAAAGCTGGGTGGGCGTGTGTGCTGTGAGGAGGATGCAGAGAAACTCCAGTATGATTTGGACAGGTTGGGTGATTGGGCAGATGCATGGCAGATGCAGTATAATGTGGATAAATGCGAGGTTATCCACTTTTGTGGCAAAAACAGGAAGACAGATTATTATCTGAATGGCAATAGATTGGGAAAAGGGGAAGTGCAACGAGATCTGGGAGTCCTTGTGCACCAGTCGCTGAAGGTAAGCATGCAGGTGCAGCAGGCGGTTAAGAAGGCAAATGGTATGTTGGCCTTCATAGCAAGAGAATTCGAGTACAGGAGCAAGGATGTCTTGCTGCAGTTGTACAAGGCCTTGGTGAAACCACACCTTGAGTATTGTGTGCAGTTTTGGTCGCCTTATCTGAGGAAGGATGTTCTTGCCATGGAGGGAGTGCAGCGAAGATTTACCAGACTGATACCTGGGATGGCAGGAATGACATATGAAGAGAGAGTGGGTCGATTAGGCTTATATTCGCTAGAGTTTAGAAGAATGAGAGGAGATCTCATTGAAACTTATAAAATTCTAACAGGACTAGACAGACTAGATGCAGGAAGGATGTTCCCGATGGCGGGGGAGTCCAGAACCAGGGGTCACAGTCTAAGGATAAGGGCTAAGCCATTTAGGACTGAGATGAGGAGGAATTTCTTCACCCAGAGAGTGGTGAACCTGTGGAACTCTCTACCACAGAAGGCAGTTGATGCCAATTCATTAAATATATTCAAGAAGGAGATAGATATAGTTCTTAAGGCTAAAGGGATCAAGGGATATGGGGAGAAAGCAGGGACAGGGTACTGAATTTGGATGATCAGCCATGATCTCATTAAATGGCGGAACAGGCTTGAGGGGCTGAATGGCCTACTCCTGCTATATGCTTCTATGCACACACACACTCTCACACACACACATACTCACACACACACACACACTCACATGGACACTCACACACACACACTCAAACTCACACACACACACACTCACACACACTCACACTCACACACACTCACACTCACACGCACACAGACACACACATACACATGCACACAGACACACAGACACAAACACGCGCACACAGACACACACAGGCACACGCACACACACACTCACACACACACACTCACACACACACACACACACTCACACACACACACACACACACTCACACACACACACACACACACACACACTCACACACACTCACACACACACTCACACACACACACAGGCACACGCACACTCACACACACACACACACACACACACACACACACTCACACACACACACTCACACACACACACACATACTCACACACACATACACACACTCACACACGCACACAGACGCACACAGGCACACAAACACACACACACACTCACACACACACATTCACACACACACACACTCACACACACACACTCACACACACACTCACACACGCACACAAACACAAACACAGACTCACACACACTCACACACACTCACACATTCACACACTCACACACACACTCACACACAGGCACACACACACATGCACACACACGCACACACTCACACACGCACACAGACACACACATTCACACACCGCACACAGACACACGCTCACAGACACACACAGGCACACAGACACACACAAACACACACACACACTCACACTCACACACTCACACACACACACACAGACACTCACGCACACATACACTCACACACACACACACATTCACACACACGCACACAGACACACACACACACTCACACACACATTCAGACACACACACACAAGCACACGCACAGGCACACAGGCGCACACACACACATGCTCCAGACACCCACATGCACACACACACACACACACACACACACACACACACACATGCACACAGACACGCACAGACACACAGACACACACATTCGCACATACACACATATTCGCACACACATTCGCACACACACACAGACACACGCACACAGACATACACACGTGACACATGCACACACACACACATACACACACGCACACAGACAATTTCTAGCAAGGGTCACTGGATACCAATCAAGAATGAGAACCCTCCCTAGACTAAGGGCTCTGGGATGATGGCACAGTATGTAAAGGAGAGCTATGGTTTGGTATAGGAATTCAATTGGAATTGGTGTCAATTCAGTTGGAAGATGAAATGTTCAGCACTTTACAATATTTAGTGTATCAGCAACTAAGACTATGCTTGAATGACCTTATTACTTTTTGTGGTATGAACTATTTAATTTGCGGACATGTAGAAGGGTAAAAGGCTGCAAGTTAATATTATTCAGGGCTATTATTTTAAATCTGTTCTGGTCTCAGTTCACAGATGCAAATGCTTAGAAGGGATACGTATTTGAAAATGTAGGGGAATCCAAATCATTGGGAACTTCGAATTAGTAATTCTCAAAGTAAATATTCCTGACGTGGTGGTCACCCAAAGAATCCTTGGAATGGTTGAAAAATAGCTTCCCTGGTGAAAGAGGCGTAATTCACACTATGTAAAGAAAATCTGGATCAGACTGGCTCATCCTAGACAGAGCAAGCTGACGTATGGTCTGCTGCCCGTGTCCTAACTCGCAACGAGTCCCGTTCGCCCATCATCCCTGTGCTCGCTGACCTACACTGGCTCCCAGTCCGGCAACACCTCGATTTTAAAATTCTCATCCTTGTTTTCAAATCCCTCCATGGCCTCGCCCCCTCCCTATCTCTGTAATCTCCTCCAGCCCCACAACCACCCCCCACCCCCCGCCCGAGATCTCTGCGCTCCTCCAATTCTGGCCTCTTGATTTCGATCACTCCACCATTGGTGGCCGTGCCTTCAGCTACCGAGGCCCTAAGCTCTGGAAATCCCTCCCATAACCTCTCCGCCTCTCTCTCTCCTCCTTTAAGATGCTCCTTAAAACCGACCCCTTTGACCAAGCTTTGCTCACCTGTCCCAATATCTCTTTATGTGGCTCGGTGTCAAATTTAGTTTGATAATCGCTCCTGTGAAGCGCCCTGGGATGTTTTACTACGTTAAAGGTGCAAGTTGTTGTGGTCTTTTTTATCTCTCTATATCTTACTGTAGTCAGTTCTTATCTGTGAAGATTAAGGGGTGATCTAATTGAGGTGTTTAAGATGATTAAAGGAGTTGATCGGGTAGATAGAGAGAAACTATTTCCTCTGGTGGGGGGGGAGTCCAGAACAAGAAAATTAGAGCCAGGCCGTACAGGGCTGATGTCAGGAAGCACTTCTTCACACAAAGGGTGGTGGAAATCTGGAACTCTCTCCCCCCCCCCCCAATGTTGAGGCTGGGGATCCATTGAAAATTTCAAAACTGAGATTGATCGATTTTCGCTCGGCAAGGGTATTAGAGGTTGTGGAACCAAGGCGGGTAATACAGATCAGCCCCGATCCAATTGAATAGCGGAACAGGCTCGAGGGGCTGAATGGCCTCCTCCTGTTCCTATATTGCCGCCCCCCCCTCCCCAACCCCCGCCCCACCGTATCGCCGCCTCTCCCGAACCCCGACCCCCAAATCGCTTACCCCTGATACCCGACCCCCACCACCCCCCCCCCGCACCGACCCCTCTGACGGCCTTTAACCTTGGCTTCTCAACCATTAACAAAATCCTTCGCGCTTCAGCTGCCACTCAGGAGGTTGACCAACAAGAGTGAGAGCAGAAATACCTCAAATTTAAAGTGTGGCTTCATTCTGAACAATAATTATTATAGGCCTGATGAAGCAGAAGGCCCGTGATTTACAGCACCTCAAAGAGTATCCCTCTGCTTATTTGTCAAAGCAGTTATTAAGCTGTCACATCCCTTAAAATATTTATAAACCACTTTCGTTTCTTAATGACCAACAGTTGAAGTCCACATGTAACCAACCCTCAGGCAACATCTCCAATAAAAAAATCATCATTTACTGTTTCACCCACGATGAAGAATGAAATATCAACCGGAACTTAACAAAAACATATGATCAATATTTGCAAACCAGCGTGGCAAAAGATAGAAAGATTGTTAATAAAAAAAGTAAAAATTGCCTTTCCTTTCCATCTGCTATAATATCACAGAGGCAGAGGCTGCATAATAACTAGTCGTATTCTTTCAGCGACTGAGTAAATATGTATTTGTCCGGAGAATGGCAAGCTGCTGCGCTATGTTGAGTGGTGTAAAATTACCTGGCGCCAGGGGATGTTAGGTACACTTGTGTGTGTGTAAAAAAAAACAAGCTGAAGTCAAAATTCGTTTTTGCAAACCGAAATCGGGATTAAAACGTTTCTGTGGGAATTTATTGAGAAGCGATTTTGCGAGTGTCATTGCAGCGTAGGTGTCAGCCGTGGCTCAGTGGGCAGCACTCTCGCCTCTGAGTCAGTAGGTCGTTAGCTCATCGTCCCACTGCTTAGACTTGAGCACCAACTCCAGGCTGACACTCCCAGTGCAGTGCTGAGGGAGCGCCGCACTGTCGGAGGTGCCGTCTTTCAGGTGAGACATTAAACCGAGGCCCCGTCTGCTCTCTCAAGTGGACGTAGAAGATTCTCCAAAGGCACTATTCGAGGAAGAGCAGGGGGGAGTTCTCCCCATTGTCCTGGCCAATATTTATCACTCAACCAACATCACTAAAACCGATTGCTGTTTGTGGGAGCTTGCTGTGCGCAAATTGACTATCTCGTTTCATACATTACAACAGTGACTACACTTCAAAAAGAACTTCATTGGCTGTAAAGCGCTTTGGGACGTGCTGAGGTTGTGAAAGGCGCTATAGAAATGCAAGTCTTCCTTTATTTTTTTCTTTGGGCTGGATTTTCATTGACCCGTGGAGGCGGGTTTGGAGGCGTGTGGGGGGTTAAAATTGCGAAAACTGGCGGGCGGGCACAAGTCCGCCTCCATCCCGCCTCCACGGAATTTTCATTAAATCGTGTCTGCTGGTCCCGACTCCGTCCCGCCTCCAAGAGGCGGGATAGGCTGTTAAGGCCCTTAACAAGCACTAAATTGCCTCTATAATGCCATTTTGAAAGGCCTTTGTGATTTTAACCCTTTTTCTACGTGAAGCACGCCTGTTCTGAACCACGAATGTGAAACCTGGCGGGAGCACATTTTGAAAGCTGACTATCAGCTGCAGGTCCACTATTACAATGGAGTAGAAGTAGTAGTAGGAGGAAAAATATCTGGGAGCAGACCTAGAGCTGCTGCTGCTGATTTAAGGCCTCTCACAGCAGAGTCTCTCTCTCTCTCTCCTCTCTCTCCTCTCTCTTCTCTCTCTCTTCTCTCTCTCTCTCTCTCTCTCTCTCTGGGCTGCTGCTGCTCATTTTGCATCCAGGTCCTCTCACAGCAAAGGCCAGGCAGTCTTTGCAGACCTTCAATGCAGCAGCAATGATGACATCATCAGAGGTGACTTTCAGACTGAAAACACTAATTGGGTCATGGGTTCCCACATGCTGGAACTCAATTGCCCAATTAGGTGAAAATCGCATCAATCTCCCACATCCAATTGCAGTCGGGTGGATAACACGACCCCAACCCGCCTCAGTATCAAAATCCAGCCCTTTAAGAGGAACAAGAGTGACGAATTCAGAGGAGCATTTACCAGTAGACCAGAAGTTGGAGGCTAAAGATGGGAAACAGATATGTTTTTGGTTTCTATTTGTTCTTGGAATGTGCTGAACACTAGCAAGTCAATATTTAGTGCCCATCCCCAGTTGAACTGAGGTATTAAGAATCAACCAGATCGCATAGGACTACAACAACAACTTGTATTTATACAGCGCCTTTAACGTAGTAAAACATCCCAAGGCGCTTCACAGGAGCGATTATCAAACAAAATTTGACACCGAGCCACATAAGGAGAAATTAGGACAGGTGACCAAAAGCTTGGTCAAAGAGGTAGGTTTTGAGGAGCGCCTTAAAGGAGGAGAGAGAGGTAGGGAGGTGGAGAGGTTTAGGACGGGAATTCCAGAGCTTAGGGCCTCGACAGCTGAAGGCACGGCCACCAAAGGTTAAGCGTTTAAAATTGGGGATGCTCAAGAGGCCAGAATTGGAGGAGCGCAGAGATCTCGGGGGGGTTGTGGGGCTGGAGGAGGTTACAGAGATAGGGAGGGGCGAGGCCGTGGAGGGATTTGAACACAAGGATGAGAATTTTGAAATTGAGGCGTTGCTGGACTGGCTGAGTGGGACTTGGTGCGAGTTAGGATACGGTCTTTTGATGTGTGTTTTGATGAGCTCAAGTTTACGGAGGGTAGAAGGTAGGAGGCGGGCCAGGAGAGCGTTGGAATAGTCGAGTCTGAAGCTAACAAAGGGGGTTCCAGCAGCAGATGAGTTGAGGTAGGTGCAGAATCGGGAGATGTTCCGGAGGTGGAAGTCGGTGGAAGTTGGTGACGGAGCGTATATGTGGTCGGAAGCTCATCTCGGGGCCAACTACGACCCCAAGGTTGCGAGCGGACTGGTTCAGCCTCAGACAGTTGCCAGGGAGAGGGGTGGCGTCGGTGGCTCGGGAACGGAGTTTGTGGCGCCAAGTGAAGGGCAAACCAGGTAGTGGGCAGCAGATTCCCTTTCCTGACCAACAGTAGTGAACCAGTTGGGTTTTTAGAACAATCTGGCCGCTTGGATGGTCATTGCGTAGCCCACCAACAATCAGATCTATTGATTTCCATTTCACAACTTGTCATGGTGTGATTATGAGCACATAAGCACTGGGTTGCTAGTCCAGTACCATAAATACTAGGCTACTGTACCCTTAGTGTCTTGCATTTTATCCTGACTATGACTACAAGAAAGGTGCTGGAAAAGCCTACCCTGAATTGAGGATCTGTATTCAAGTCTTGAGTGAATTTGGCATTATAGAGTGAAGTGATGGGGAATATCATGGTTTGTGGAGATCAAGGCTCTTGGAGATAACTTTAGCAATGGAGGTACAAGAGGGACATTTCAGATCAGAATAGGAGACTACTGCCAAACTAAAATGGCAGCCTCCAGTACTTTCTGTTCAGTTTCCTTCAATGGCTTCAATATCAACCTTTTATAGACTCCCCTTCTCCATTCCCTTCATCTTAGTGTCAGCCGTGGCTCAGTGGGTAGCACTCTCACCTCTGAGTCAGAAGGTTGTGGGTTCCGGAGACGAGAGCACAAAAATCTCGGCTAACACCCCCAGTACCGTACTGAGGGTGCGCTGCACTGTCGGAGGTGCCGTCTTTCGGATGAGACGTTAAACCAAGGCCCCGTCTGCCTTCTCAGGTGGACTGATAAGATCCCACGGCACTATTTTGTAGAAGTCCTGGTCAATATTTGTCCCTCAATCAACAGCGCTAAAAAACAGATTATCTGGTCGTTTATCACATTGCTGTCTGTGGGAGCTTGCTGTGCGCAAATTGGCTGCCGCGTTTTCCCACATTACAACAGAGACCACACTTCATAAACATAGAAACATAGAAACATAGAAGATAGGAGCAGGAGTAGGCCATTTGGCCCCTCGAGCCTGCTCCGCCATTTGATGAGATCATGGCTGATCATCCAAACTCAGTACCCTGTACCTGCCTTCTCCCCATATCCCTTGATACCTTTAGCTTTAAGAAATATATCTAACTCATTCTTGAATACATTTAATGACTTGGCCTCAACTACCTTCTGTGGTAGAGAATTCCACAGGTTCACCACTCTCTGGGTGAAGAAATTCCTCCTCATTTCTGTCCTAAATGGCTTACCCCTTATCCTTAGATTATGACCCCTGGTTCTGGACTCTCCGACCATCGGGAACATTCTTCCTGCATCTAGTTTGTCCAGACCTGTCAGAATTTTATATGTTTCGATGAGATCCCCTCTCATTCTTCTATACTCCAGCGAGTATAAGCCCAATCGACCCAATCTCTCCTCATATGTCATTCCTGCCATCCCAGGTATCAGCCTTGTGAATCTTCGCTGAACTCCCTCCATGGCAAGAACATCCTTCCTCAGATAAGGCGACCAAAACTGCACACAATACTCAAAGTCTGGTCTCACCAAAGCCCTGTACAACTGCAGCAGGACATCCCTGTTCCTATACTCAAACCCTTTCGCTATGAAGGCCAACATATCATTTGCCTTCTTCACCGCCTGCTGCACCTGCATGCTTACCTTCAGCGACTGGTGCACAAGGACACCCAGGTCTCGTTGCACTTCCCCTTCTCCCAATCTACTGCCATTCAGATAATAGTCTGCCTTTCTGTTTTTGACACCAAAGTGGATAACCTCGCATTTATCCACGTTATATTGCATCTGCCACGCTTCTGCCCACTCACTCAACCTGTCCAAATCATCCTGGAGTTTCTCGGTATCCTCCTCGCAGCACACACGCCCACCCAGCTTTGTGTCATCTGCAAACTTGGAGATATTATATTTAGTTCCCTTATCTAGATCATTAATATATATGGTGAATAGCTGGGGTCCAAGAACCGATCCCTGCGGTACCCCACTAGTCACTGCTTGCCACTCGGAAAAAGACGCATTAATTCCTACTCTTTGCTTTCTGTCCACCAACCAGTTCTCTATCCAAGTCAATACCTTGCCCCCAATCCCATGTGCCTTAACTTTACACACTAATCTCTTATGCAGGACCTTATCGAAAGCCTTTTGAAAGTCCAAATACACCACATCTACTGGTTCTCCCTTATCTATTTTCCCAGTTACATCCTCAAAAAATTCCAGTAGATTAGTCAAGCACGATTTACCTTTTGTAAATCCATGTTGACTTTGTCCGATCCTGTCACTGTTTTTCAAGTGCTCAGCTATTACATCCTTTATAATGGACTCTAGCATTTTCCCCACTACCGATGTCAGGCTTACCGGTCTGTAATTCCTCGCTTTCTCTCTACCACCCTTTTTGAATAGTGGGGTAACATTAGCTACCCTCCAATCCATGGGTACAGTTCCAGATTCCATCGAATGTTGGAAGATGATCAGCAATGCATCTACTATTTCTAGGGCCACTTCCTTAAGTACCCTAGA
This sequence comes from Squalus acanthias, assembly GCA_030390025.1. Classification (NCBI taxonomy): domain Eukaryota; kingdom Metazoa; phylum Chordata; class Chondrichthyes; order Squaliformes; family Squalidae; genus Squalus; species Squalus acanthias. The sequence continues at coordinate 6,465,170 of CM059431.1, read as the reverse complement.
ATGTAGATTATCAGGCCCTGGGGATTTATCGGCCTTCAATCCCGTCAATTTCCCTAACACCATTTCCCTGCAAATACTGATTTCTTTCAGTTCCTCCCTTTCATCAGACCCTATGTTCTCCAACATCTCTGGGAGGTTATTTGTGTCCTCCTTTGTGAAGACAGAACCAAAATATGCATTTAATTGGTCTGCCATTTCTTTGTTCCCCATTATAACTTCCCCCGCTTCTGACTGCAAGGGATCTACACTTGATTTCACTAATCTTTTTCTCTTCACATATTTATAAAAACTCTTACAGTCAGCTTTTATGTTCCCTGCAAGCTTACTTTCATATTCTATTTTCCCCTTCTTAATTAATCCCTTTGTCCTCCTTTGTTGAATCCTAAACTGCTCCCAATCCTCAGGGTTACCACTTTTTCTGGCCAATTTATATGCCCTCTCCTTGGATCTTATGCTATCCCTAATTTCCCTTGTTAGCCACGGTTGAGTCACCCTTTTTGTTTTATTCTTATGCCACACTGGGATGAACAAATTCTGTAGTTCATCCATGCAGTCTTTGAATGTTTGCCATTGCCTATCCACCGTCAACCCTTTGAGTGACATTCCCCAATCAATCCTACCCAATTCGCGCCTCATACCATCGTAGTTTCCTTTATTTAAATTCAGGACCCTAGTCTCTGATTCAACTACTTCACTCTCCATCCTAATGAAGAATTCTATCATATTATGATCACTCTGACCCAAGGGGCCTCATACAACAAGATTGCTAATTAATCCTTTCTCGTTACATAATACCCAATCTAAGATGGCCTGATCTCTGGTTGGTTCCTCGACATTTTGTTTCAGAAAACCATCCCGTAATCATTCTAGGAATTCCTCCTCCACAGTATTTTTACTAATTTGGTTAGTCCAATTTATATGTAAATTAAAGTCACCCATGATGACTGCTGTGCCCTTACTGCATGCTTCTCTAATTTCCCTTTTAATGCTGTCCCCAACCTCCGTATTACTGTTTGGAGGTCTATATACCACTCCCACTAACGTTTTCTGCCCCTTGTTATTTCTCTGTTCTACCCATACAGATTCCGCATCATCAGAGCTAATATCCTCCCTTTCAATTGTGTTAATCCCCTCTTTAACCAGCAATGCTACCCCACCTCCTTTTCTTTTTTGCCTGTCTTTCCTAAATATTGAATACCCCTGGATGTTGAGTTCCCAGCCTTGGCCACCCTGGAGCCATGTTTCTGTAATCCCAATCAAATCGTATTCATTTACCTCTATTTGTGCAGCTAATTCATCCACCTTGTTCCGAATGCTCCTTGCATTAAGACACAAAGGGGGAAAAATTCAGCTGCTTGCGCCTCCCGTTAGCGCCTTAAGAGGGCGTAAAGCAGCTAACGCCCGGGCGCAGCGCCTCCCACGCCTCCCGAAAAATTTAGTGGGAGGTTAGCGGCGGCGGCAGCCGGTAGCGCCCTGTGGCGCTGCGCCGCCGGCGATGACGTCATCGCCGTGCACAGCACCCCGCTCGCGCCCCGGCCGTGATCTTCAGTCGCGCCCCCTGATTTACCGCCAGACGCTATGTCCGACGGGTTCAGGGAGGCGTACGTGCGGCCGGGGCGGCGATATTTAAAGCGGAGGTGGCAGGCGGCCATTTTTGTTGCTGGCTGCCTGCCAGCACCTGCCCCCGGCCCCCGTGAAGCCCCCCCACCGTGAAGTGCCGGCTGCGCTCCAAGAGCCCGGCACTTCTCTTGAGTGCCGGGCTCTTTTGCCGGCACTCCCGATCCCTGGGGGCCCAGCTGGGCCCCGGTTCGCGCTGCGCAGGGTCCCTCCCCTTTAAGAAGGGGAGGAAGGCCTGCAATACCGCGGCGCGACGCGCTGCGGCACGTAGCGCCAGGATATTCACTCGCAGCGCCCCAAGAGGGATGCGGGCTGCTTCCAGTTGCGCCCCGCTTCCCTCTTGGGGCGCAACCACTGAAGTTCCGGCGCGGGGCCGCTAATTTTTTCGGGGCGCTAAAAGTCGCGCCCCGGCGAGGTTAGCGCCCCAAATGGGGCGCGACTCAATTTTTACCCCAAAGCCTTCAGGCTTGTTTTTTTAACGCTCTCAGACCTATATGAATTATTATTTACTGTGACCATGTTTGATTTAAATGGTTGAGTTCTTTGCCTTCTACTTTTGTTTTTCTCCTTCCTGTCTTTTGCTTTTATCCTTGTTTCCCTGTCCTCTGTCTCCCTGCTCAGGTTCCCAACCCTCTGCCACTTTAGTTTAAACCCTCCCCAACAGCACTAGCAAACACTCCCCCTAGGACATTGGTCCCGGCCCTGCCCAGGTGCAGACCGTCCCATTTGTACTGGTCCCACCTCCCCCAGAACCGGTTCCAATGTCCAAGGAATTTGAATCCCTCGCCCTTGCACCATTCCTCTAGTCACGTATTCATTTGAAATATCCTCCTATTTCTACTCTGACTAGCACGTGGCACTGGTAGCAATCCTGAGATTACTACCTTTGAGGTCCTATTTTTTAATTTACCTCCTAACTCCCTACATTCTGCTTTTAGGACCTCATCCCATTTTTTACCTATATCGTTGATGCCTATGTGCACCACGACAACTGGCTGTTCGCCCTCCCCCTCCAGAATGTTCTGTAGCCGCTCTGAGACAGTCCTTGACCCTTGCACCAGGGAGGCAACACACCATCCTGGAGTCTCGTTTGCGGCCGCAGAAACGCCTATCTATTCCCCTTACAATTGAATCCCCTATCACTATAGCTCTTCCACACTTTTTTCTCCCAGCCTGTGCAGCAGAGCCACCCATGGTGCCAGGAAGTTGGCTGCTGCTGCCTTCCCCTGATAAGTCATCCCCCCCAACAGCATCCAAAGTGGTATATCTGTTTGAGAGGGGGATGGCCACAGGGGACCCCTGCACTACCTGCCTGCACCTCTTACTCTGCCTGGTGGTCACCCATTCACTTCCTGCCTGTATACCCTTTACCTGCGGTGTGACCAACTCTCTAAACATGCTATCCACAACGTCCTCAGCATCGCGAATGCTCCAATATGCATCCATCCGCAGCTCCAGCGCCGCAAAGTACTTAATTGGCTGTAAAGCACTTTGGGACGTCCGGTGGTCGTGAAAGGCGCTATAGAAATGCAAGTCTGTCTTTTTTTCTGACAGAGTCTCGAGTTTCAGGCTGTGTGAACATTTGTTCCTTAAAATGTATTTGTGTTGCCCGTTTAGAGACACAGTAAGGGAGTCGGAGACACGAGCAGGCAGAACGTGACAGATAGACAAATAAGAGACGAGCAATTTGAGACGTGAGGTGTGGGGAGTGTAGCGAGCTCGGGAGGAACAGGTGACTTTGGACCTGTGGTTCCCAAAGCTCTCCACCACTGGGGGTTTTCCTCGCCTCAGTGTCTGGGTCTGTTGTAAAAAGAAAGACAGACTTGCATTTCTATAGCGCCTTTCATAACCACCGGACCTCTCAAAGCGCTTTACAACCAATGAAGTACTTTGTGAAGTGTAGTCGCTGTTGTAATGTGGGAAACAGCGGCAGCCAATTTGCACACAGCAAGCTCCCACAAACAGCAATGTGACAATGACCAGATAATCTGTTTTAGTGATGTTGATTGAGGGATAAGTATTGGCCCCAGGACACCAGGGAGAACTCCCCTGCTCATCTTCAAAATAGTGCCGTGTGATCTTTTACGTTCACCTGATGCAGACAGGGTCTTGGTTTAATGCGTCATCTGAAATTCAGCACCTCCGACAGTGCAGCACTCCAATGGAGTGTCAGCCTAGATGTTTGTGCTCAAGTCTCTGGAGTGGGACTTAGAACCCACAACCTTCTGACTCAGAGGTGAGAGTGCTGCCCATTGGGCCATGGCTGACACTGATTGTAGGCTGATTGATAGAGATTGATCACCGTGATTAGTCAACAACTCCATTATCGTTGTATCATCGACTACCAGGATGGCAGAAGGCGAACGAGATGGATCTTGGGGTCTTTTTCATCTAGAAATTCCTATGTTCCTACAAAAGAGAAAGAAAAGCAGATAGAGAGAGCCAGACGGACAGAGAGAAACAGAGAGACAGATGGGCAGAGAGAAATAGAGAGACAGACAGAGAGAAGCAGACAGACAGAGAGAAACAGACAGAGAAACAGACAGACCGACAGGCAGAGAGAAGCAGACAGACAGAGAGAAACAGAGAGACAGAGAGAAGCAGACAGACAGACAGACAGACGGAGAGAAACAGAGAGACAGAGAGAAACAGAGAGACAGATGGGCAGAGAGAAACAGAGAGACAGACAGAGAGAAACAGACAGACAGAGAGAAACAGAGAGACAGACGGGCAGAGAGAAACAGACAGACAGAGAGAAACAGAGAGACAGATGGGCAGAGAGAAACAGACAGACAGAGAGAAGCAGACAGACAGAGAGAAACAGACAGAGAAACAGACAGACAGACGGGCAGAGAGAAACAGACAGAGAAACAGACAGACAGACGGGCAGAGAAAAACAGACAGACAGACAGACAGACAGAGAGAAGCAGACAGACGGAGAGAAACAGACAGACAGACGGGCAGAGAGAAACAGAGAGACGGGCAGAGAGAAAGATACAGAGAGAAAGAGACAGACAGAGGGGCAGAGACAGACAGACAGAGAGCGAGAGCCCAGATAAACATGCAGTGGTTTTGGTATGTGTTGCGTGTTCAAAGGGGGCAGCGATCTAATCCTTTGCGGGTAGCTGCAGCAAAGGTTTTTTTTTCTCTCCGTGGAAACAACTTAATTTATTTTTATAAGCAGACAATTTTAGGTGAATTTTCCCACGCCGGTTATTTTTTTTTAAGGGGGTGAAAATTGTGTGAGATGTTTTTTTTTCGCGGCAAGTGTGGCAAGAACAACGTCGGGTTTTTGTGGGTCAATCTCTTTGGCGCCAACCTTCAGGTCCGCCACTGGGGGGCGCCTGGCTCCCACGCCGCACTGCTCGCTGCCTTCTCGCCCTTTGCACAGGGGAAGGAGCAGCTCCAGTGTACACAGGGAGCGTCAGACAATGAAAGGTTTCTGCAACGTGCACAGCCACAATTCTGCCCACACAATATTAAAAAAACAAGTGACAAGGAAGAAGAGCCCCGAAACCAACACTGGCTCCCAAAGTAATACTTTGTCCGCATGCCCGATACAAGACTCCCAAAACAAGCGCTCTACTCGGAGCTCCGGCACGGCAAGAGAGCCCCAGGTGGGCAGAGGAAACGCTTCAAGGACACCCTCAAAGCCTCCTTGAAAAAGTACAACATCCCCACTGACACCTGGGAATCCCTGGCCCAAGACCGCACAAAGTGGAGGAGAAGCATCCGGGAAGGCGCCGAACACCTCGAGTCTCTTCGCCAGGAAGCGAGCGGAAGCCAAGCGCAAACAGCGCAAGAGCGCACATCAACCCAAGCACCCCACCCACCGTCTGCCCCACCTGTGACAGAGACTGTAGGTCCCGCATTGGACTCATCAGTCACCTGAGAACTCATTTTTAGTGTGTAAGCAAGTCATCCTTGGTTCCGAGGGACTGCCTAAGAAAGAGAAGAAGAAGACTTTAATCACAAAGGGGGCACGAGAGGCCTGTGGTTTTCGCTTCCGTCTTAAACTTCCAGTCTTTATCGGATTTTACTGCCTGCTCCATGCAGCAGGTCCCTTCAGTCGGAAGAATTATAATCAGATAATCATAGAATCATAGACGTTTACGTTACAGAAGGAGGCCATTCGGCCCATCGTGTCTGTGCCGGCCGAAAAAGAGCTATCCAGCCTAATCCCACTTTCCAGCTCTTGGTCCGTAGCCCTGTAGGTTACAGCACTTCAGGTGCATATCCAAGTACTTTTTAAATGTGATGAGTGTTTCTGCCTCTACCACCCTTTCAGGCAGTGAGTTCCAGACCCCCCACCACCCTCTGGGTGAAAAAAGTTCTCCTCAACTCCCCTCTAATCCTTCTACCCATTACGTTAAATCTCTTCCCCCCCTGGTTATTGGCCTCTCTGCTAGGGGAAATAGGTCCTTCCTATCCACTCTATCTAGGCCCCTCATAATTTTATACACCTCAATTAAATCTCCCCTCAGCCTCCTCTGTTCCAAAGAAAACAACCCCAGCCCATCCAATCTTTCCTCATAGCTAAAATTCTCCAGTCCTGGCAACACCCTCGTAAATCTCCTCTGTCCCCTCTGACTGACCGGTAATATTAACCTTGAGAGGGACGAGTGACTGCAGAATGAAATCAAGGATCCTGTTCCAATCAATCCCACCTGACGTAGAGTCATCCAGACTCGAGTCGTCGTTGGCTTGTTCTCTCTACACAGATGCGGCCGGACCTGCTGTGATTTCCAGCAAAAAAAGTAAAAAGTTTAAAGTTTATGGTTTTCCATTCAGACTGCAGCATCTGCCACATTTGACCCCTTGTGACCCCACCTCATTGTCTTTGATGTATTTTGCTACTGTCTTTGATGTAATGTTTTCCTGACTGACCTGGTTGGACACCATCCACACCTTTGATTGCCGTGATTGTCTCTCTGCCGAGGTGTGATAAAGGGCAGTTAGAAAGATTAACTGTAGTCGTCTGGCAGTGTTCTCTGCACAGGCATTGTTCTCTGTCTATATAGGCTGTGCCCATTTGTATTTCTTCACTTCACCTGACGAAGGAGCAGCGCTCCGAAAGCTTGTGATTTCAAATAAAGCTGTTGGACTATAACCTGGTGTTGTGCGACTTCTCACTTTTGTCCACCCCAGTCCAACACCGGCATCTCCGCATCAATCAATTCTTAGAAGAGCTTTGGGTTTTGTGTTGGTTTGCATGCAAGTCCAGCAAACTTCAGGCCCACTGACAACACAGAAGGCCCCCGCTTACAGACAATCGCCACAGGTACAAAGTGGGAGCTAGGCACAGAGCTATTTGAGCTCATCCAAAACTCTGCAGCCCGTGTCCTAACCCGCACCAAGTCCCGTTCACCCATCACCCCGCCCTGTGCTCGCTGACCTACATTGGCTCCCGGTCTGACAACACCTCGATTTTCAAATACTCATCCTTGTTTTCAAATCCCTCCATGACCTCACCCCCCTCCCTCTCTCAGTAACCTCCTCCAGCCCTACAACACTGTAGATACCGCGCATGCGCAGAAATTTAAAGGGACCGCGCATTAAAAGAAACAGGCCGCGCAGAACAATGCGCCGCTCACAGGGAGCGTTGCCTACAGTTCTCCGAGATCTCTGGCCTCCGTCGCATCCCTGATTAGAATCGCTCCACCATTGGCGGCCGTGCCTTCAGCTGCCTGGGCCCTAAGCTCTGGAATTCCCTCCCTAAACCTCTCCGCCTCTCTCTCCCTCTCTCTCCTCCTTTAAGACACTCCTTAAAACCCGCCTCTTTGACCAAGCTTTTGGTCGCCTGTCCCTAATATCTCCTCGCGTGGCTCGGTGTCAAATTTAGCCTGATAATCGCTCCTGTGAAGCACCTTGGGACGTTGTACTAGGTGAAAGGCGCTGTATAAATGCACGTTGTTGTTGTTGTTGTTGTTGTTGCTTAGTAGGCTACTTCAGAAAGAAGTTAAGTCAACACATGACTGGAGTCACATATCGGCCAGACCGAGTAAGGACGGTAGATTTCCTTCCCTAAAGGACATTAGTGATCCAGTTGAGTTTTTACAGCTTCATACAGTTGAGTTTGAATGACGATCACACTAAGGGGCCGGAAGTAAATATCACAACTGCAGGAGGCATAGGCGGGTATATCGCAGCGATTAAGACACAGTGGAGCTAAAAATTAAGAACGATCAATTGTTCTTACTTTAGAAAAAAAGACTGAAGTCCTATTTACTTTGAGTTTTTCTCTTAACCAAAAACCAACCCGGTTTGTACCGTGGTAGGAGCTAGAATTCGGGATGTCGGTGATAGGCCGTAAATAAGAGTATTGGTCATAGTCATGACGTCACCAGGATGTGTGGTGTACTTTCTGAGATCTTAAAATAATGTTTCTCATCTACATGTTGCCCCTCGGCGACATCGTCCGAAAACACAGCGTCAGTTTCCACATGCACGCTGACGACACCCAGCTCGACCTCACGCCTCTTCTCTCGACCCCTCCACGGTCTCTAAATTGTCAGACTGCTTCTCCGACATCCAGTTCTGGATGAGCAGAAATTTTCTCCAGTTAAATATTGGGAAGACCGAAGCCGTTGTTTTCGGTCCCCGCCACAAACTCAGTTCCCTAGCCACTGACTCCATCCCTCTCCCTAACATCTGTCTGAGGCTGAACCACACTGTTCGCAACCTTGGTGTCATATTTGATCCTGAAATGAGTTTCCAACCACATATCTGCGGCATAACTAAGACCGCCTATTTCCACCTCTAACATTGCCCGTCTCCGCCCCTGCCTCAGCTCATCCGCTGCTGAAACCATCATCCATGCCTTTGTTACCTCTCGACTTGACTATTCCAATGCTCTCCTGGCCGGCCTCCCACATTCTACCCTACATAACCTTGAGGTCATCCAGAACTCATCTGCCCGTGTCCTGACTCGCACCAAGTCCCGTTCGCCCATCTCCCCTGTGCTCACTGACCTACATTGGCTCCCGGTTAAACAACACCTCGATTTCAAAATTCTCATCCTTGTATTCAAATCCCTCCATGGCCTCACCCCTCCCTATCTCTGTAATCTCCTGCAGCCCCACAACCCCCCGAGATATCTGCGCTCCTCTAATTCTGCCCTCTTGAGCATCCCTGATTATAATCGCTCAACCATTGGTGGTCATGCCTTCAGTTGCCTGGGCCCTAAGCTCTGGAATTCCCTGCCTAAACCTCTCCACCTCTCTATAACTCTCTTTCCTCCTTTAAGACGCTCCTTAAAACTCTTTGACCAAGCTTTTGGTCATCTGCCCTAATTTCTTATGTGGATCGGTGTCAAATTTTTTGTTTTAAAATACTCCTCTGCAGCTCCTTGAGATGTTTTACTACGTTAAAGGTGCTATATAAATACACGTTGTTGTTGTTGTTGTTGTTGATGGTCACTTTTACTGATAACAGCATTTTATTTCCCGATTTTTAAAAAATGAATTCAAATTCTCAAAGTGCTGTGGCAGGATTCAAACTCACAGTCTCTGTAATACTGGGCCAGTGAAGTACCCACTACACCATTGCACACTTATACTCATTCTTGTGTCAGCTGTGGCTCAGTGGGCAGCACTCATGCCTTTGTAGTCAGAAGGTTGTGGGTTCAAGTTCCACTCCATGAGACTTAAACACAAAAGTCTAGGCTGACACTACAGTGTAGTACTGAGGGAGTGCTGCACTGTCGGAGGTGCCCTCTTTCGGATGAGACGTTAAACCAAGGCCCCGTCTGCCCTCTCAGGTGGACGTAAAAGATCCCATGCCACTATTCAAAGAAGAGCAGGGGGAGTTATCCCCGGTGTCCTGGGGCCAATATTTATCCCTCAATCAACATCACTAAAACAGATGATCTGGTCATTATCACATTGCTGTTTGTGGGAGCTTGCTGTGCGCAAATTGGCTGCCGCGTTTCCCACATTACAACAGTGACTACACTTGAAAAAGTACTTCATTGTCTGTAAAGCGCTTTGGGACATCCTGAGGTCGTGAAAGGTGCTGAATAAACGCAAGACTTTCTTTTCTTTCCCTTGTTAAGTCTCTATTTTGAGTGCTCAGCTGTTGGGGGTTGTGTCTGTCTTTGGAAACTGTTGGTGCGCTTTGAAAGTTCTAGCTTGGTGAGTATGGTGCATATTAATTAAGAGCTGGAACCCTGGCTGTCCCCACCGCCCCCACCTCCCTATCCTTTCTCAGTGCGGGGGCTCTGAGATCGACATACTGCCTCTTTACTGCAGTAACTTAACGCAGCACAGAGCAACAACCGAATCTGCGATCCAATAGTTTGTGTGGCTCATTCACAAGCACCTCGCCTTTAACAACAGAGACATTAGGGAGATTGTTAAAACATTCCACACAAGCACAAAAGCTTCTTTTCTCTCTTTCAGCAGTCGCGCTCTCGCCTCTGAACCGGAAGGTCGTGGGTTCAAGTCCCACTCCAAGAGACTTGAGCACAAAAAATCTAGGCTGATAGAATCTTATAACCTTATAGCACAGAAGGAGGCCATTCGGCCCGTTGTGCCTGAACCGGCTCTTTGAAAGAGCTCTCCAATTAATCCCACACCCGAGCTTTCTCCCCATAACCTTGCAAATTAATCCTCTTCAAGTCCATGTTCAATTGCCTTTTAAAAGTTCCCATGGAATCTGATTCCATAAACCTTTCAGGTAGTGCGTTCCAGATCATAACAAACCTCCGTCTGAAGATATTTGTCATCATGTCCCTGCTAGTTCTTTTGACCTCTGGTTACCGACCCACTGGCCCAGAGAAAATAGTTTTCCCTAACCGCTCTATCAAATCCCCTTATCATTTTTGAACACCTCTATGAGGTCTCCCCTTAACCTTCCCTGCTCTAAGGAGAACAATCCCAGCTCCTCCAATCTCTCCACATAACTGAACTCCCTCGTCCCGGGCTTCAGCCTGGTAAACTTCCTCTGTCCCGTCTCCAAGGCCTTGACATCCTTCCTAAAGTGCGGTGCCCAGAATTGTACACAATACTCCAGTTAAGGCCTAACCAGAGATTTGTAATGGTTTAGCATGATTTCCTTGCTCTTGTATTCAATGCCCCTATTTACAAAGCCAAGTATCCCATGTGCTTTCTTAACCACCATCTTCACTTCCCCTGCCACCTTCAAAGATTTGTGACTATGCACCCGCTCTGTTCTTACACCCCCCTCAAAACAGTACCATTTAGCTTATACTGCCTCTCCAAGATGTTCCACCCAAACTCCCAGTGCAGCACTGAGGGAGTGCTGCATTGTCAGAGGTGCTGTCTTTCGGATGAGACGTTAAACCGAGGCCCCGTCTCCTTTCTCACGACACTATTTCGAAGAAGAGCAGGGGAGTTATCCCCGGTGTCCTGGCCAATATTTATCCCTCAGCCAACATCACTAAAAAAGACAGATTATCTGGTCATTATCACATTGCTGTTTGTGGGAGTTGGCTGTGCGCAAATTTGTTGCCGTGTTTCCTACTTTACAACAGTGACTGCACTTCAAAAGTACTTCATTGGCTGTAATGCGCATTTGTGACATCAGGAGGTCATGTAAGGCGCTGTATAAATGCAAGTCTTTCTTTCAAGATCGAGACACTTTGATGATAGGATACTGAGATGTGTAGAGCAACAGAGGGCCCTTGGAGTGCATGTCCACAGATCCCTGAAGGTAGCAGGCCAGGTAGATAAGGTGGTTAAGAAGGCACACGGGGGATACTTTCCTTTGTTAGTGAGGCATAGAATATAATAGCAGGGAGGTTATGCTTGAACTGTAAAAAACAAAAGTTAGGCCACAGCTAGAGTACTGCGTACAGTTCTGGTCACCACATTACAGGAAGATGTGATTGCACTAGAGGGGGGTGCAGAGGAGATTTACGAGGATGTTGCCTGGGCTGGGGAATTTTAGCTATGCGGAACGATTGGATAGGCTGGAGTTGTTTTCTTTGGAACAGAGGAGGCTGAGGGGAGACTTAATTGAGGTGTATAAAATTATGAGGGGCCTAGATAGAGTGGATAGGAATGAACTGTTTCCCTTAGCAGAGAGGTCAATAACCAGGGGGCAGAGATTTAAAGTAATTGGTCGGAGGTTTAGAGGGGAGTTGAGGAGAACTTTTTTCACCCAGAGGGTGGTGGGGGGTCTGGAACTCACTGCCTGAAAGGGTGGTAGAGGCAGAAACCCTCATTGCATTTAAAAAGTACTTGGATAGGCACTTGAAGTGCCGTAACCTACAAGAGCTGGAAAGTGGGATTAGGCTGGGTGGCTCTTTTTTGGCCGGCACAGACACGATGGGCTGAATGGCCTCCTTCTGTGCCGTAAACATCTATGATGTTGTGAGGTGTGAGTTAGAAAGCCAACTGACTCTCCGAGATTGCTTTGAGAGAATTGCGACACGGAGCTCGGAGCTCGGCTGGTTGCCTTTGTCGCGAGTGCAGCCTGATTTTTCTTATGCTTAACATTTAAATTCAATTCCGACTTCCAACGGGGCCCATGTGACAGTGACATTGATGTCATGTGACAGCCTTTATGATATTAGCGGCCGCGATGGGAAATCAAGCACGAGAAAGGTCGAAGGCGAGGCTGGTGATTTTTTTTTTTGCATCCCTGCCGTATTACAAGGACATTTCGTGCTGCCTAAATTCGATTAAACTAATGTCGTTTTACAATATTTGTTGACAAAGATCTCTCAGGGGCTCTGGGGCAGTCACTGGGGAAAACTGAATGGACTGGTTAAAGGGGAAGGGAAGCGTGCACTTTCCCACAATAACGTCTCCTCAGTCTTACATAGAATTACACAGAAAGAGGCCATTCGGCCCAACTGGTCCGTGCCGGTGTTTATGCTCCACACGAGCCTCCTCCCACCCCTCTTCATCTCACCCCATCAGCATAACCTTCTATTCCTTTCTCCCTCATGTGTTTATCTAGCTTCCCCTTAATGGCATCTATGCTGTTCGCCTCAACCACTCCCTGTGGTAGCGAGTTCCACATTCTCAGCACATGGCATCACTCTAAATATTCACCTTCATTTTGTTCTCCGTTCCCTTCCCTCTGCTCCTGAAGGCACTGACTCTTGCTCGGGAAGGGTTCCTTGGGTGCCACCTGGCCTGTCAGCCGTTTCCCCAAGTGGCCCTTTTCATGAGCCAGCTTGTCAAGTGTCAGCCCTGGGCTCAGTGGGTTGCACTCTCACCTCGGAGTCAGGAGGTCATGGGTTCATAGCCCCCCCACTCCAAAGAGTTGAGCCAGGCTGACACTCCCAGTGCAGTGCTGAGGGAGTCGAGTGCTGCGCTGTCGGAGGTGCCGTCTCTCAGATCGAGACATTAAACCGAAGTCTCGTCTGCTCTCTCAGGTGGGCGTAAAAGATCCCGCGGCACTATTGGAAGAAGAACAGGGGAGTTCTCCCCAGTTCTGGCCAATGTTTATCCCTCAGTCACTAAAACAGATGATCTGGTCATTATCTCGTTGCTGTTGTGGGACCTTGATGGGCGCAAATCAGCAGCATAAATTAAGCCAATGCGCTGATTCGATGACACAGGCAGTGTTGCTATGGTTACCACCTCTCTGGTCTTGGATGGGGTCAGTCTGGATGTTCTTAAAATGTGAACTGGACACCAGAATTAAACAGGAGCTTAAGCCCAGATTTTCCGACCCCGCATTTATTTAATGTCGTCATGAACCTATTTACAATAAATGGGTCCAAAAATCTCAGCCATGGCAACAGAAGGAGGCCATTCTGCCCCAAGGTTGCCAACTCTGGCTGGAGGAGTTCCTGGAGGTTTGATCACGTGACGTCTGACCCTGTGACAGCTGATCATGTGATGTCCGACGGGAAGAGGGGAAAGTGAGGGCGGGGGAGAGGGGAAACCGAGGGAGGGGGAAGAGGGGAACTGAGGGCTGGGGAGAGGAAAAACTGAAGGAAGAGGGGAAACCGAGGGAGAGGAAACCGAGGGAGAGGAAACCGAGGGAGAGGAAACCGAGGGAGAGGAGAGGGGAAACCGAGGGAGGGGAAACCGAGGGAGAGGAGAGGGGAAACCGAGGGAGGGGAAACCGAGGGAGAGGAGAGGGGAAACCGAGGGAGGGGAAACCGAGGGAGGGGAGAGGGGAAACCGAGGGAGGGGAAACCGAGGGAGAGGAGAGGGGAAACCGAGGGAGGGGAAACCGAGGGAGAGGAGAGGGGAAACCGAGGGAGGGGAAACCAAGGGAGGGGAAACCGAGGGAGGGGAGAGGGGAAACCGAGGGAGGGGAAACCGAGGGAGAGGAGAGGGGAAACCGAGGGAGGGGAAACCGAGGGAAGAGGGGAACTGAGGGCGGGGGAGAGGAGAAACTGAAGGAAGAGGGGAAACCGGAGTTGGGAGGAACTTTGATTCCATCCGTAGCTAATTATTACTCACTGAAATTGCACCGATAACTAATTGGTGTACTGGTAACAGTCAAGATTCCCTGCATAACCAACAGTAATGCAATAACTCACTAATAGTCTATGTGTAACTGGCAGTAATAGGTGTAATGCCCCGATAACCTACCTGTAACTAGTAGTAATCCTATAACCCGGTGATATTCACCCTGTAACTAGTCAGGATCGCTCTGCAGTGCACACGGTGCGGTCAGGCCCCCCGGTCGATGCAACGGTTAACAGGCCTGATCTCGCTCTCCCCATCTCCTTGGATTCTGGTTTGGTCTCTGGTTCCGTGTGGAGGTGACGACTCTGAACCGGGAGCCTCAGTCAGAGCCGATCTGTACCTGGACTTCACACGTCAAAACCGGCCGGTGCAGACCGACATGAACCAACCTGAGAGATCGCACAAAGGGCAGTGGGCCCAGTGTTTATGGCACTGCTCACAGGACACATCGCCCTAAGCTCAGTTCGGCACCAACATTTCTAAACCTCTCCCTGAGCTCGGACTCAATAAAGCAGAGTTTTCGTGGCATGATAGAGATGATAGCACAGGAGGAGGCCATTCGGCCCCTGGTGCCTATACACTCTCTCCTTTTATATTCCTCCTTTTCAAATAGGATGCAGGCTCTGACCAGTTCCAGCCTAAAATGATGATTGGGGTCCTATTTACATCATAGGACCTCGATTTCCATCTTTAAATGGGACAAATCACCCGAAACAGGCGGGCACTTTAGACACCCCTTTCAAAATGGTGCCGGCCGCATCGCCCATGTTTTTTAAATTTGTTTATGGGATGTGGGCGTTGCTAGCAAGGCCAGCATTTATTGCCCATCCCTAGTTGACCTTGAGAAGGTGGTGGTGAGCCGCCTTCTTGAACTGCTGCAGTCCGTGTGGTGAAGGTACTCCCACAGTGCTGTTAGGGAGGGCAGCCTTGAGGAAGAGTTTATTGAGTGTCTTAGGGATGGATTTCTTGAGCAGTATGTAACTGATCCTACAAGGGGGCAAGCAACCTTGGACCTGGTACTGTGTAATAAGTCTGGATTAATTAATAATGTCCTAGTTAAGGATCCCCTTGGAATGAGTGACCATAACATGGTTGAATTCCATATCCAATTAGAGGGTGAGAAGGTTGGTTCTCAAACAAGCATACTGAGCTTGAATAAAGGAGACTATGATGGCATGAGAGCAGAATTGATTAAAGTGGACTGGGAAAATAGATTAAAGGGTAAGACGGTACATGAGCAGTGGTGTTCATTCAAGGAGTTATTTTACAACTTTCAAAATAAATATATTCCACTGAGGAAAAAAGGGTGTAAAAGAAATGACAGCCATCCATGGCTAAGTAAAGAAATTAAAGAAAGTATCCAACTAAAAACAAGGACATATAAGGTAGCCAAAGTTAGTGGGAGGATAGAAGATTGGGAAGTCTTCAAAAGACAACAAAAAGTAACTAAAGGATTGATTAAGAAAGGGAAAATAGACTATGAAAATAAATTAGCAAAAAATATAAAAACAGATAGCAAGAGTTTCTATAGTTATATAAAAAGAAAAAGGGTGGTTAAGGCAAACGTAGGTCCCTTAGAGGATGAGACCGGGAAATTAATGGTGGGAAACATGGAGATGGCAAAAATGTTGAACAAATATTTTGTTTCAGTCTTTACGGTAGAGGACACTAAGAATATCCCAACACTGGACAAACAGGGGCCTCTAGTGGGGGAGGAGCTAAATACGATTAAAATCACTAAGGAATTGGTATTCAGTAAAATAATGGGACTCAAGGTGGATAAATCCCCTGGACCTGATGGCTTACATCCTAGGGTCTTGAGGGAAGTGGCAGTAGGAATTGTGGATGCTTTGGTAATAATTTTCCAAAACTCCCTGAACTCAGCAAAGGTTCCGGCAGATTGGAAAACTGCTAACGTAACACCCTTATTTAAAAAGGGTTGTAGGCAGAAGGCTGGAAATTATAGACCAGTTAGCCTAACATCTGTGGTGGGTAAAATTTTGGAGTCTATTATTAAGGAGACAGTAACGGAACATTTAGATAAACATAATTTAATAGGACAAAGTCAGCATGGCTTTATGAAGGGGAAGTCATGTCTGACAAATTTGCTCGAGTTCTTTGAGGACATAACATACAGGGTGGATAAAGGGGAACCAGTGGATGTAGTGTATTTAGACTTCCAGAAGGCATTCGACAAGGTGCCACATAAAAGATTATTACTCAAGATAAAAAATCACTGGATTGGGGGTAATATTCTGGCATGGGTGGAGGATTGGTTATCTAACAGGAAGCAGAGAGTTGGGATAAATGGTTCATTCTCGGACTGGCAACCAGTAGCCAGTGGTGTTCCGCAGGGGTCGGTGCTGGGTCCCCAACTCTTTACAATCTATATTAACGATTGGAGGAGGGGACCGAGTGTAACATATCAAAGTTTGCAGATGATACAAAGATGGGAGGGAAAGTAGAGAGTGAGGAGGACATAAAAAACCTACAAGGGGATATAGACAGGCTGGGTGAGTGGGCAGAGATTTGGCAGATGCAATACAATATTGGAAAATGTGAGGTTATGCACTTTGGCAGGAAAAATCAGAGAGCAAGTTATTATCTTAATGGCGAGAAACTGGAAAGTACTGCAGTACAAAGGGATCTGGGGGTCTTGGTGCAAGAAAATCAAAAAGTTAGTATGCAGGTGCAGCAGGTGATCAAGAAAGCCAATGGAATGTTGGCTTTTATTGCTAGGGGGATAGAATATAAAAACAGGGAGGTATTGCTGCAGTTGTATAGGGTACTGGTGAGACCGCACCTGGAGTACTGCATACAGTTTTGGTGTCCATACTTAAGAAAAGACATACTTGCTCTCGAGGCAGTACAAAGAAGGTTCACTCGGTTAATTCCGGGGATGAGGCGGTGGACATACGAGGAGAGGTTGAGTAGATTGGGACTCTACTCATTGGAGTTCAGAAGAATGAGAGGCGATCTTATTGAAACATATAAGATTGTGAAGGGGCTTGATCGGGTGGACGCGGTGAAGATGTTCCCAATGATGGGTGAAACTAGAACTAGGGGACATAATCTTAGAATAAGGGGCTCCTCTTTCAAAACTGAGATGAGGAGAAACTTTTTCACTCAGAGGGTAGTGGGTCTGTGGAATTTGCTACCCCAGGAAGCTGTGGAAGCTACATCATTAAATAAATTTAAAACAGAAATAGACCGTTTCCTAGAAGTAAAGGGAATCAGGGATTACGGGGAGCGGGCTGGAAATTGGACATGAGTTTGAGTTCGGATCGGTCAAGGCCCTGTGGGTGGCGGAGCGGGCCCAGGGGCCGAGTGGCCTGGTCCTGCTCCTATTCTTGTGTTCTTTAGAGTTGAGGTTGGATCAGATCAGCCATGATCTCATTGAATGGTGGAGCAGGCTCGAGGGGCCGATTGGTCTACTCCTGCTCCTATTGCTTATGTTCTTATGTTCCAGGATTTTGACCCAGTGACGATGAAGGATCGGCCGATATAGTTCCAAGTCGGGGATGGTGTGTGACTTGGAGGGGAGCTTGGAGGTGGTGGTGTTCCCATGCGTCTGCTGTCCTTATTCTTCCAGGTGGAAGAGATTGCGGGTTTGGGAGTTGCTGCAGTGCATCTTGTAGATGGTACACACTGCAGCCACGGTACGCCGGTGGTGGAGGGAGTGAATGTTTCAGGTGGTGGATGGGGTGCCAATCAAGCTGGCTGCTTTGTCGAGCTTCTTGAGTGTTGGTGGAGCTGCACTCATCCAGGCAAGTGGAGAGTATTCCATCACACTCCTTACTTGTGCCTTGTAGATGGTGGAAAGGCTTTGGGGAGTCAGGAGGTGAGACACTCGCTGCAGAATACCCAGCTTCTGACCTGCTCTTGTTGCCACAGTATTTATGTGGCTGGTCCAGTTAAGTTTCTGGTCAATGGTAACCCCCAGGATGTTGATGGTGGGGAATTTGGTGATGGTAATGCCGTTGAATGTCCAGGGATGGTGGTTAGGCTCTCGCTTTTTGGAGATAGTCATTGCCTGGCACTTGTGTGGCGCGAATGTTACCTGCCACTTATCAGCCCAAGCCTGAATGTTGTCCAGGTCTTGTTGCATGTGGGCATGGACTGCTTCATTATCTGAGGAGTTGTGAATGGCGCCGAACACTGTGCAGTCATCAGCGAACATCCCCATTTCTGACCTTATGTTGGAGGGAAGGTCATTGATGAAGCAGCTGAAGATGGTTGGGCCTAGGACACTGCCCTGAGGAACTCCTGCAGCGATGTCCTGGGGCCGTTAACGGCCTCGCAATGGGGCCAGTAGGCCTTCCCGCCTCGTTAAGGGGGTGAAAATCGACCCCAATGAATACAAATGAAATTTGGCGGACGTTTGTCACCTTTGTTGTAGATGATTTCGAGCAATGCGGATGCAGCACCGAGAAGGACAGAATGTTAGCCTTTCACAATGGACATTCACGCTTTATTCTTCAACACTTCTCATTCCCATTAAGCCACTGGCAACGATGAATGTTTTGTTCAGCCAACTATGGAAAGCTTTTGAAAAAGAACGATGAAAATTTGGGCGGTGGGGGGCAGAGGGAGGGGGGGTGGGGGCGGGAAATAAAAAAAAAATGTCGGGGCTGGATTTTTCTGACCGTTTAGCTCCCCCTCCCCGTCTCTCTGACTGAGAGCTTGGCGGCCTCGTTAGAAGGAGTTTTTTCCAAATTAAAAAGTGCGATGATCATGTTGGGTTATGAGGGGAGAGGCAGCCTCTGACACACTGAGGCAACGTGGGGCTTTAGGAACTTGGGAACAGGAGGAGGCCATTCAACCCCTCGAGCTTGTTCCGTCATTCCATTAGATCATGACTGACCTGTATCTTAACTCCATCTACACGCCTTGGTTCCGTAACCCTTAATCCCCTTGCTTAACCAAAATCTAATTTCAGTTTTGACATTTTCAATTGACCTCCTAGCCTCAACAGCTTTTTGGGGGAAGAGTTCCAGATTTCCACTAGCCTTTGTGTGAAGAAGTGTTTCCTGACATCACCCCCTGAACGGCCTGGCTCTAATTTTAAGGTTCTGCCCCCTTGTTCTGGATTCTCCCACCAGAAGAAATCATTTCTCTTTATCTACCTTAGCAAATCCTTTAATCATCTTAAACACCTCTATTAGATCATCCCTTAATCTTCTAAACTCGAGGGAATACAAGCCTAGTCTGTACAACCTGTCCTCGTAATTTAACCCTTTCAGCCCCCCGGTATCATTCTGGTGAATCTGCTGAACCCGTTCCAAGACCAATATCTCCTTCCTGAGGTGCGGGGCCCTGAACTGTCTAATTTGGAGATCTGGGAAGGTGTCTGAAAGAAGTTTCACTCTTGGAGTAAAAAGCACCAAGGCTTAAGGTCTTAACGTGGAAATGAAGGGCATGGATGTGCCAGGAATTTCATTCTGACTCATTCAGGGCACAAAGGCAGTAGTCGCTCGAATGAATGAATAAATGTAAGGCCAGGTGGCAAACCAGCTTGTCTTAATTTACATCGTTTGAAGTTCAAACCTGATCGGAACAGGAGGACATGGAGTGGAGCAGGTGGCAGGCTATGCAGAGAAATCCTTTAATCTCCCATGAGCGGCAAAAGAGTGTCATTCATAGGACGGAAGGCTCTCCAAGATTCTGGCCTTTAGGATATTACGGGAGGGGATTACCATGGTAATCATAAGTTGCATGATTTATAATGTCACATTAGGGTACCCACGGGTGCTAATTGCTCACAAGCGGTGAACAGTTCACGGTGTCAGCTCGTGTCTCGGCGGGCCGTACTCTCGGCTCCGAGTCAGAAGGTGGTGGGTTCATAGTCCCCACTTCAGAGACTTGAGCACCAAATCTAGGCTGACGCTCCCAGCTGAGGGAGCGCTGCACTCTCGGAAGGTGCCGTCTTTCGGATGAGACGTTAAACCGAGGCCCCCGTCTGCTCTCTCAGGTGGACGTAAAAGATCCCACGGCCACTATTTCAAAAGGAGATCAGGGGAGTTCTCCCCGGTGTCCTGACCAATATTTATTCCTCAATGAACATCACTAAAAGAACAGATTATCTGGTCATTATCACATTGCTGTTTGCGGGAGCTTGCTGTGCGCAAATTGGCTGCCGGGTTTCCTACAACAACAACTTATAGCGCCTTTAACATAGTAAAACGTCCCAAGACGCTTACAACGGTGACTACACTTCAGAAAGTACTTCATTGGCTGTAAAGCGCTTTGGGACGTCCTGAGGTCGTGAAAGGCGCTATAGAAATGCAAGTCTTTTTTTCCTTTGTTAAAAAATTCAAAATAAAAAATAGAATGACTACTTAGTTTAGGAGAAATGCAATGAAAGAGGGTGCAAACAGTTAAAAGGTGGAAGAAAAATGTCTATAGCCAGCAAAACCCTATTAAATAGTAATGATGACTACCTGCTTGCAAATCAAAGAATGGTTCTCAGGCTTACAACACTGGGTCACGACCGTGTGTAATATAGACCACGGTAGTGATTTAATTCCTGGAAGCTTGAGTGAATCTCCCTGGTTGATTCACAGCAGCTCAGTCCCTGGGTACAGGCAAGTCTCAATCGTAGATCGTGTCCTGCCATGTCTTTCCGGCACGTTCTGCTTTGATTTCACCAGCCACGTTCTCTCCGTAAACCTCGTACATGTAAGAACGTAAGAAATAAGAGCAGGTGTAGGCCATACGGCCCCTCGAGCCTGCTCCGCCATTCAATAAGATCATGGCTGATCATCGACCTCAACTCCACTTTCCCGCCCGATCTCCATATCCCTTGATTCCCCCTAGAATCCAAAAATCTATCGATCTCAGCCTTGAATATACTGAACGACTGAGCATCCACAGCACTTTTGGGTAGAGAATTCCAAAGATTCACCACCCTCTGAGTGAAGAAATTCCTCCTCATCTCGGTCCTAAATGGCCGACGCCTTATCCTGAGACTGTGACCCCTGGTTCTAGACTCTCCAGCCAGGGGGAAACAGCCTCTCAGCATCTACCCTGTCAATCCCCCTCAGAATCTTATCCATTTCAATGGAAGGTGGCTGGTTTAGTTAGCGGAGGATGAAAAACCGCAGGGCAATGCTTTCCTGGCACGCTGACTTTAATGGAAAGAAGGAGAAGGGAGACAGCACAGTGAGGTAGACCGGTGCGTAGCAGAAACAGACTCTTGTTCTGTCTTTAAGCTATTCCTAGATTTATAGAATCATTAGGAGGCCATTCGGCCCATCGTGCCTGTGCCGGCTCTTTGAAAGAGCTCTCCAATTTAGTCCCACTCCCTGCAAATATTTCCTTTTCAACTGTATATCCGATTCCCGTTTGAAAGTTACTACTGAATCTGCTTCCACCACCCGTTCAGGCAGTGCAATATATGTATAGATATAAAAATCAATAACTAATTGAGAGTACGGTCGTACGCAATTCCTTCAAGCGAGGGTTGGATCGGTTTCTGGCTGGGGCGGAGATCACCTGGTACAGAAAGGTAGGCACAGCATCGAATTATCGGAGCCAGAGCGATCTCCTGGACCAGTTTTGATCGCCTGAAGTGGGGTCGGAGAGGAATTTCCAAAGATTTTTTTCTCCCCCGAATTGGCCTGGGATTTTTTTAACCTGGTTTTTCGTCTCTCCCAGGAGATCACGTGGTTTGGGGTGGGGGTGGGGAGTGGATGTATCGTGTTACACACAAGGTATCGCAATTGTGTGGGGGGGGTGGGGGGACAGGCTGGACGGACCCGTCTATCATTGTCTGTGTGTTCCTGTCGTGGTTATGTTACTGGACTAGTAATCCCGAGGCCTGGACTAAAAATCCAGTCGAACAAGAATTCAAATCCCACCCCGGCAGTTTAAGAATTTAAATTCAGTTTAAAAAAAATCTAGAAATAAAAAAGACTGGTCTCAGTAAAAGTGACCATGAAGCCGTTGGATTGTCGTAAAAACCCAACTGGTTCACTAATGTCCCGTAGCGAAGGAAACCTGCCCTCCTTACTTGGTTCGGTCTATATGTGACTCCAATCCCACACCAAGTGTATTAAACCGCTACCATACCACACGGACTGCAGCCCCCTGGCAATCGGTTCCGTTATTTTACCAGTTATTGATGTAAAATAATGGGCGCATATTTGGCTTGATGTGTTTTGTCACCTTTTTGGAATATGGCTTACTAAAGAGTCAATCTCCTAAAAGTCCACATTTTACCCTTATATCAACCAACCCTGCTTCCCATCCAGTGGACCACCCCAGCGCTTATTAAACCTCTCACGCTAACTCGCTGTGTCTCTCGTAGCATCCCGCGGGTAAATAACATTCATCTCTGGGGAATGTTGACTCCTTTGAACATAGAAACATAGAAAAATAGGAGTAGGAGTAGGCCATTCGGCCCTTCGAGCCTGCTCTGCCATTCAATATGATCATGGCTGATCCTCTATCTCAATACCATATTCCCGCTCTCTCCCCATACCCACTTTTGTGTCTAGAAATCTATCTATCTCCTTCTTAAATATATTCAGTGACTTGGCCTCCACAGCCTTCTGTGGTAGAGAATTCCACAGGTTCACCACACTCTCAGTGACAAAATTCCTCCTCATCTCAGTCCTAAATGTCCTACCCCGTATCCTGAGACTGTGACCCCTCGTTCTCGACCCCCCCAGCCAGGGGAAACATCCTCCCTGCATCCAGTCTGTCTAGCCCTGTCAGAATTTTTTATGTTTCAATGAGATCCCCTCTCATTCTTCTAAACTCTAGTGAATACAGGCCTAGTCGACCCAATCTCTCCTCATATGACAGTCCTGCCATCCCAGGAATCAGTCTGGTGACCCTTCGCTGCACTCCCTCTATGGCAAGTATATCCTTTCTTAGGTAAGGAGACCAAAACTGCACACAATACTCCAGGTGTGGTCTCACCAAGGCCCTGTATAACTGTATAACCCATCGAGTGCCCTCCTTGTATTGCTGTAGAAGTCAAGAAAGCCCACTGGATTATCTCTGATGATGGAGAACATGCTACTTATGCCTTCTCTAGTGAGCACTTCAAGGAACTAATCAAAGTAGTGGAGAGACTTTGAATCGCTGCTCCCACACGTCAATTAAGGAACCCATTCAGACCCATGCACTTCAAAGAATTAGCAAAAGCATGAAATGCCGAGAGGGAAGCCAACAAGCTGGCTTGTGGTATATAAACAGAAAAATGCTTGAAATTCTCAGCAGGTCAGGCAGCGTCTGTGGAGAAAGAAAGAAAGACTTGCTTTTATATAGCGCCATTCACGACCACCGGACGTCCCAAAGCGCTTCACAGCCAATGAAGTACTTTTTGAAGTGTAGTCACTGTTGTAATTTAGGAAACGCGGCAGCCAATTTGCACACAGCAAGCTCCCACAAACAGCAATGTGATAATGACCAGATAATCTGTTTCTGTTATGTTGGTTGAGGGATAAATATTAGCCCAGGACACCGGGGATAGCTCCCCTGCTCTTCTTCGAAATAGTGCCGTGGGATCTTTTACGTCCACCTGAGAGAGCAGACGGGGCCTCGGTTTAACGTCTCATCCGAAAGATGGCACCTCCGACAGTGCAGCAGTCCCTCAGCACTGGGCTGGGAGTGTCAGCCTAGATTTTTTTTGCACTCAAGTCCCTGTCGTGGGACTTGAACCCACAACCCCCTCGGCTGAGAGGCGAGCGTGTTACCCACCAAGCCACGGATGACACTACTGAGAGAGAGAAACAGAGTTAACGTTTCAGGTCTATGACCTGGTCCCAGGCCTGAAACGTTGACTCTGATTCTCTCTCCGCAGATGCTGCCTGACCTGCTGAGTGTTTCCAGCATTTTCTGTTTCTCTCTCAGATTTCCAGCCTCAGCAGTATTTTGCTTTCTGGCTTGTGGGAGGGACAGTAACGGTTGACAACGAGAGTCAGAATGGTCGCTAATAGACTTCTTTTCTTTATCTGTTAAGTTATTATTTATTTGAATTGTTGTACCAAGCCAGCAAGTGTTATGAATTACACAACAGTACAGCAAGCACAATTCAATCTGTCCTGTCAGAAAACGTAACCAATCCCATCCTTCCGACATCACATGTGGAACGGTTTTGCACACCCTAATACAGTTTATATCTTATAGATTTAAAATGCAGCACCGAGCTTTCAACCTAAACTGTTAAATCACTTATTGAGATCTCATAAATGAAGGTTTAAGCTTCTCAGATAGAGAGGGGAGAAAATATTTATGAGGAGACATTAGAGATGCTGTTTTTTTTCACAAGAGTGAATTTCTCCAGCACCTTTCACAACCTCAGGAATTCCCAAAGCTGTTTACAGCCAATGAAGTACTTTTTGAAGTGTAGTCACTGTTGTAATGTAGGAAACGCGGCAGCCAATTTGCGCACAGCAAGCTCCCACAAACAGCAATCTGATAATGATTGGATAATCTGTTTTAGTCTTATTGGTTGAGGGATAAATATTGAGCAGGACACCGGGGGATAACTCCCCCTGCTCTTCTTCGAAGTAGTGCCGTGAGATCTTTTACATCCACCCGAGAGAGCATCCACTCGGTTCAAAGTCTCAGTCGAAAGACGGCACCTCCGACAGTGCAGCACTCCCTCGTAACTGGGAGTGCCGGCCTAGATCTTGTGCTCAAAGACTCTGGAGTGGGAATTAGACCCCAGGACCAGCCTGATTCAGATGAGAGTGCTACCCACTGAGCCATGATAACACGGTGGCATAGTGGTTAGCACTGTTGGCTCACAGCCCCAGGGACCCGGGTTCGAATCCGGCCTCGGGTGACTGTCTGTGTGGAGTTTGCACATTCTCCCCGTGTCTGCGTGGGTTTTCTCCCACAGTCCAAAGATGTGCGGGTTAGGTTGATTTGGCTATGATAAATTGACCCTTAGTGTTAGGGGGGGATTAAATATGTGGGGTTACAGGGATAGGGTGCAGGCTCGATGGGCCGAAATGGCCTCTATCTGCACTGTGGGGATTCTGTGAACACCTACCGAGCTAAATCCTGTACTCACTCACACATCTTCTAAAATCAGGAGGATCTTTTGGCGTTTCAGTTGAAGAGGTGAGAACTGTACAACACACATGTTTAGTTTTTATTCAGGCAATTCCATGGCCGCCTGTTCTCACTGCTGTGTCAGGCCTAGAAATTGGACAAGGCCCGAAATCGGGTGCTGGGATTGCGATGCACGATTAACCCGCGCTCGTTCCATCCGATGCAAGCAGCACACAAACTTCGTGCTGCCTGCTAATTTAAATAATAGTAGCATGCAGCCCAGCGCTGTACGCACTGCTAAGTGGATGTGAAGAGGCTTCAAGGGGATCTCGACAGGCTCAGTGAGTGGGCGAGAACATGGCAGATGGAATATAATGTGGATAACTGTGAAGTTATCCACTTTGGTAGAAAAAACAGAAAGGCAGAGTATTTCCTAAATGGTGAAAGATTGGGGAATGCAGATGCTCAAAGGGACCTGGGTGTCCTTGTACATGAGTCACTGAAAGTGAATGTGCAGGTGCAGCAAGCCATTAGGAAGGTAAATGGTATGCTGGCCTTCATTACAAGAGGATTTCAGTACAGGATTAAAGAAGTCTTACTCCAATTATATAGGGCCTTGGTGAGACCACACCTGGAGTACTGTGTACAATTTTGGTCTCCTTACCTAAGGAAGGATATACTTGCCATAGAGGGAGTGCAACGAAGGTTCACGAGATTGATTCCTGGGATGGCGGGACTGTCGTATGAGAAGAGATTGAGTAAACTAGGCCTGTATTCTCTTGAATTTAGAAGAATGAGAGGGGGTCTCATTGAAGCATACAAAATTATTACAGGGCTTGATAGGGTGGATGCTGGGAGAATGTTTCCATTGGCTGGGGAGTCTAGAACCAGGGGCCACAGCCTCAGGATAAAGGGTAGGCCATTCAGGACTGAGATGAGAAGAAATTTCTTCACACAGAGGGTGGTGAATCTTTGGCATTCTCTACCCCAGAGGGCTGTGGAGGCTCAGTCATTGGGTATATTCAAAACAGAAGTCGATAGATTTCTGACTCGTAAGGGCATCAAGGGATATGGCGATAGGGCCGGTGAATGGAGTTGAGGCAGAAGATCAGCCATGATCTCATTGAATGGCGGAGCAGGCTCAAAGAACTGAATGGCCTACTCCTGCTCCTATTTCTTATGTTCTTATATTCTTATGTTCAGTAGGAGGCCCAAGTTCGTGCGAGGGTAGCACCACTTAAAGCTAGCCTGCACTTCCTAAAGGCAGTCTGCACCTCTTAAAGGGGAGGTGCAATCTGGCTGCAGCTGGCTGGGGAACAGAGTGTAAGCAGGACGAGGAAGTACTGATGACGCAACAGGGGAGAGAGCGTGCTCCAAGGTTGTCGGATGCAGCACTGGAGGCCTTGGTGCAGGAGGTGGACAGGAGGAGAGAGGTCCTGTATCCACAGGGGGCCTGGAGGCCCTCCAGACAAATTCTGACAAGGCAGCGGGAGCAGATAGCCGTCGCAGTCAATGCCAGCAGTGTAACCTCGAGGACCTGGACGCAGTGCAGGAAGAAGAATAATGAGCTCACATGAGTGGTCAAGGTCAGTGAATTCATCTTCAAATGCCATATCCCACCATCTGCCCCACTAGCCTCACACATTGCTCAATGCACCACACCCCATCACTCACCCACCAACAATCTCTACCAATCACGACTCATACCTCACATTCATAGATTCACCTCACCCTCACACACTTAGCATTGTTGCAAGCCTCACACCCACATCTCACAGCTTGCACACACTGCCAGCTATTCAACCATGGCCGGCACATC
Organism: Squalus acanthias; assembly: GCA_030390025.1. Lineage (NCBI taxonomy): Eukaryota > Metazoa > Chordata > Chondrichthyes > Squaliformes > Squalidae > Squalus > Squalus acanthias. Next base: position 6,438,326 of record CM059431.1, on the reverse strand, counting down.
ACCTAAAAACATTGCGCCACACTCACTGACAGACATTCCTCTCCCTTGCAGGACAAAGTGGCTCACAACTGGAGGCAGCAGGGGTCACCCGCAGGGAGACAGGTGCACCTGCATGACCTGACCCCCCATGGAGGAGACAGTGCTGGAGATTATTGGAGCGGCCATCGCTGAGCCTGTGGCCAGCGGCGGGGCTGAATCAATCCAAGATGATGGTATCCTCATACCTAATCCTCCTTCTCACATCCCACTTCCCCCTCCTCCCACAATCTCTTCTGATTTACAAGCTGCAGATGGAGTAAGCAGCGCCTCTTGCTTTCCCCACCCCCCCACTCCCCTCACCGCAACCCTACCCTTGGGCCTTCCTCCTTTCAGATACCCAAGAACTGCACTTGGCCGGGCAGTGGTGGAGGAGCAGGAAGTACAAGAGGAAGAAGGCAGTGATGCTGAAGACACAGCACCGTCACTCAATTTCACACCCGCAGCCACCAGCTCCGATACTGACACTCCGCGTACTTTAGAGGATAGGTTAGGCGCGGGATCTGCACGTGGTGAGACACCGGGCACGAGAAGCCTACAGCCAAGGCAGGGGGAAAGGGTAGCGCAGGAGCCAGCTCCCCAGAGGGCCAGGTCGCACATGGGTTCTGCTGCGGAGACTCAGATGAGGACTTTGATGGGGGCGGCTGACAGAAGAAGGCTGATGGGTATGCCCAGTGAAATGCTTGGTGCATTGGCAGGCCTGCCAGAAAGCCTGAGTGCAATGTCAAGGAGCATCCAACACTAACCTTGCACTGGGCTTTGCGCAGAGATTGGAGCCCATCCTTTCCAGCATGGAAGTGATGGGCAGCTCCGTCCGCACACTTGTGGACCCAACCATGATGCAGTGTCCGATGGCCGATGTCTCAGCCTCCATTGCAGCACCAGCAGCAGCCACCCAACGTCTGAGCGCTGCAGTGGAAGCTCAGACTTCTGTCATGCAAGGTCAGACTGCTGCCATCATGGCTGTGGTTACCAGTGTTGAAAGGGGCTTGCAGGGTGTCACAGCAGTCCAGCAATCTGTCCTCCAACAGATTACTAGGATTGCTGAAGCGCCGCCCCGGGGGAGTGGCAGTGGCTCCGTGGAGCACAGACCCGCTGTCCCCTCTCAGGATGACAGCATTTGTGCTCCCACTACTGCCACTCTGCCAGTGACCTTGCTTTGGCCTGTCAGCAAGCCAGCCCAGACAGCTGCCACTCGTGCCGAGGTGATGCAGTCTGAAGCTGGGCCTTCTAGGCCAAGAGCTGCAAGGCCATCTGCAGTCTCCCCCACAGAAAGTCAGCAGCCTTTCTGTGGGGGCAGTGGAGACTTTATGGGTAGAATTAAGAAATAGGAAATGATTTAAGACTGTAGTGGGAGTTGTGTATAGGCCCCCTGGTGGCAGCTGTGAAGTGCTAGATTATATATATGCAGAGATTAGACAAGCGAGTAGTAAAGGCAGTGTGGTTTTAATGGGGGATTTTAACTTTCATATAGATTGGGATAAGCAGACTAGCACCTGTCAGAAAGGTAGTGAATTTCTTGAGTGTCCGGGATAGTTTTCTACAACAATATGTCCTAGAAGCAACAAGGGGGAAAGCCATATTAGATATAATAATGAGCCAGACATTTCAGGAGTGAAATTAGGAAACACTTCTACACACAAAGGGTGGTAAAAGTTTGGAACTCTATTCTGCAAATGGCAATTGATGCTAGATCAATTGTTAATTTTAAATTTAAGATCGATAGCTTTTTGTTAACCAAAGGTATTAAGGGATATGGGGCAAAGGCGGGTATATGGAGTTAGGTCACAGATCAGCCATGATCTCATTGAATGGCAGAACAGGCTCGAGGAGCTAAATGGCCTACACCTGTTTCTATGTTGTTCCTTCCACCAGCTATGCTGCAACCACTGGGGTAGCACTGCATAGGAGCACTAGGACAGGCAAAGGCACACGGAAGACAGGCACGAAGGGAATGCAAAGAGTGATTATTTGACTTTGGTATGTAATATTGGATAGTTTGATTGATAAATTTGATTTGGAATGTTTGTTTTGTGGTGGCTTTTATTGTAGCATTGTGGCCAAGAGGACGCTGTGATGGTCAATAACAGAGGGAAGGGAAGGTGCGGGACTGTTGCTGAATGGGGAATTAGGTTTGCGTTCACTGGTACCGCGGTCGGATGAGTCGCTCACGGACAACCCGGGGAGAAAGGGGCTGTGTTGGTTGCCTCCTCCTCCTCCTCCTCCTCTTCCTCCTCTTCCTCCTCCTCCTCTTCCTCCTCTTCTTCCTCCTCCTCCTCTTCCTCCTCTTCTTCCTCCTCCTCTTCTTCCTCCTCCTCCTCTTCCTCCTCCTCCTCTTCCTCCTCCTCCTCAGCTCTTTGCCGTATACCTGGTGGCAAGAGCTGTGCCCTCCTGATGGCGAGGTTGTGCAGCATGCAGCAGACCACGACGATTCTTGAGAGGCGCTCTGGCGAGTACTGCAGGTCTGCTCCAGAGCGGTGCAGGCAGCGAAAGCGTTGTTCAAGTACCCCAATGTTCTGCTCAATCACATTCCATGTGGCAGCATGGCTTTCCTTATATGGATGCTGCCCACGTGTGCTTGGGTTGTGCACCGGAGTCGTGAGCCAGGTGGTCAGTGGGTAGCCCTTGTCGCCCAGTAGCCACCCTCTGGTTCGTGGTGGTGGCTCAAATGCAGGTGGCACAGCGGACTGCTGCAGAATGAAGGCATCGTGACTGCTGCCAGGATACCCAGCATTGAGCTACATGATGCGCTGAGTATGGGTGTACACCGGCTGGCACATTGAGGGAGTGAAATCCCTTCCGGTTGCGGTACATCTCCGAATTCACATGCGGTGGCCCGCAAAGCGACGTGCGTGCAGTCAATGGCACCCTGCGCCATGGGGAAGCCTGCAATCCTGGTGAAGCCGCATGCTCGCTCCGCCCGCTTCTCTTTGGCAAGAGAGAATGAAATGCATTCGCCTCTCTTTGCATACAGAGCCTCAGTGACCTCCCTTGTGCAACAGTGCACGGCAAACTGGGAGATGTTGGAAATATCGCCTGCTCCAGCCCGAAAGGAGCCTGACGCAAAAGAAATTAATGGGCATGCTCACCTTCACAGCCACTGGTATTGCCGCCCTCGCCCTGCTCTGAGGCTGCAGTTCTGCTTGCAACAGGTGACAGATTTCAGTGAGCACCTCCTTTAGTGAAGTGGAGACGTCACATACACTGCTCCTCGCTGAGGTTGAGGTAGGAGAGTTGCTCCCTGAAGACCCTGGGTGGATATGGCCTCATACTAAGAGCCCTTCTCCCCCTCCTTCTCCTCCTCCCTCTTCGAGCAGCTTGTCCTCCTCTGTGTCGCCTCTGCTCATTCTCCCCGTCATGTTGCAGGCAAAGGCGGATACAAACTACAGCACCCATGTCTGGGGAGCAACCGGTCTGAGCGGAAGCCTTGAAGTGACCTGCCGCACCAATCCCTGGAGACTTCAGCAACTTCAAATCAGATAACAAACCACCAAACACCTCGACAGATTCATCAAGAGCCAGCAGAAATCAATCAGGAGCTGACCTGAAAGCAAGTGATGATCCCTTTAAATAGCGCTGGTGGGGTGGTCCTTCCTGCTGCTGAACGCATGTTCAGCTGTGCGAGGTTAAGGGAGGGCGTTAGCTGGAGCATTGAGGTCGAAAATGGCGTCAAATCAGCGTTGCAGGCTGACTGATGTCCCGATCTGCCGACTCTGCATACTTCCGCCGCACGCTCCCAGCGCCCGCGCTAACCACCTCACCAAAATGGCGTTCGGCGCGGCCCGCACCACAAGTGTGCGCGCGGACGCCATTTTGAACTCAAAAGGGCAACCGTCGCGCCAAAAACCCGGGCGCGACGCAGCTGAGCTTCGTGGCCCTTGCGTTGTTACAACATTCCCGACCATCCTCTTGGCCGGTGTGTGTGGGGGGGGGGGGGGGGAAGAACAGGACACTACACCGAGAGGGCCAAGCAGAGAGAGAAAAAGAAAAAGGATAGCCCCCAAAAAAAATCTTAAAAAAGGAAAACTAAGCGTTATTGTCGAAGAAATTAACCGGCTGAAATGTCAGCATAAGATCCACAGAAGAAAGCTCAGCAAGTGGAAGAGAAATCTTTTCACAGAGCTGTGAGATTTGGGGAATCAGTGGGGAGAAATAACCTTGTGTTGGTGAATTGATTCCGATGTTTCAAGCTGAGTCTATGTGCCTCTGAGGAAGTGGAGAGAGGCTTAGAATACAAAAACGCAGCACAGCAAGGTACCGGGGAGGGTAAACTTTCATTAACTGTAGGCATATTTAAGTTTATAACATAACATAAACATAAAAGATAGGAGCAGGAGTAGGCCATTTGGCCCCTCGAGCCTGCTCCGCCATTCGATGAGATCATGGCTGATCATCCAAACTCAGTACCCTGTCCCTGCTTTCTCCCCATATCCCTTGATACCTTTAGCCTTAAGAAATATATCTAACTCATTCTTGAATATATTTACTGACTTGGCCTCAACTGCCTTCTGTGGTAGAGAATTCCACAGGTTCACCACTCTCTGGGTGAAGAAATTCCTCCTCATCTCTGTCCTAAATGGCTTACCCCTTATCTTTAGACTGTGACCTCTTGTTCTGGACTCCCCCGCCATCGGGAACATCCTTCCTGCATCCAGTCTGTCTAGTCCTGTTAGAATTTTATAAGTTTCAATGAGATCCCCTCTCATTCTTCTAAACTCCAGCGAGTATAAGCCCAATCGACCGAATCTCTCCTCGTACGTCATTCCTGCCATCCCAGGTATCAGTCTGGTGAATCTTCGCTGCACACCCTCCATGGCAAGAACATCCTTCCTCAGATAAGGCGACCAAAACTGCACACAATACTCAAGGTGTGGTCTCACCAAGGCCCTGTACAGCTGCAGCAAGACATCCTTGTTCCTGTAATCAAACCCTCTCGCTACGAAGGCCAACATACCATTTGCCTTCTTAACCGCCTGCTGTACCTGCATGCTTACCTTCAGCGACTGGTGCACAAGGACACCCAGGGTGCACTGTAAAAATAAATTGCACACTGATAGCCAAATATTATCGATCTGCCTATCCAGCACTCTATGTATGTATCTGTCTATCTGTAATAACAGAAGTGCTAGAAATGTACACGAGGCCAGTCAATATCTGAAAGCTCGCCTCCAAACGGCCCCATTTTTATTTCAGATTTCCAGCATCCGCAGTATTTTGCTTTCCCATTTTTATTCTGATGTCCCAGCATCAAGCAATGGAGCTCAGAAAAGGAGCAGTGATGTCTAAGACTCCCAAGCCATCAAAATCTGCTGACCTGTGTTAAACCTCTTCAACACGTTGGAAGATGATGGGAGTCTCCCATCCGTCTGTCCGTCCCTCCATTCCTCCCTCCCTCCAGCTATCCCTCCATCCCTCCATTTCTCCTTTCCTCCCTCCATCCTCTTTTAGATGAGACGTTAAACCGAGGCCCCCGTCTGCTCTCTCAGGTGGAGTTCTCCCCGGTGTCCTGCCCAATATTTAACCCTCGATCAACATCACTAAAACAGATTATCTGGTCATTATTGCATTGCTGTTTGTGGGAGCTTGCTGTGCGCAAATTGGGTGCCGCGTTTCCTACATTACAACAGTGACTCCACTTCAAAAGTACTTCATTGGCTGTAAAGTGCCTTGGGACATCCTGAGGTTGTGAAAGGCGCTATAGAAATGCAAGACTTTCTGGGCGTGAAATTCGGTTATGCCCCGTTTGGGGGCGGTAACCGAGTTAAGGCCGGACATTTCGCGCCCGGCGTGGAAGTACCGCCCCGGCCGCTAAATTCGGCTTACCACCCCGTACAGGAAGTAGACCGCGAGCTTGGGTGCGCCACTTCCTGGTGGGGCAGTAACCGAGGCGATGTCGGGGCGCGATCTGCAGCTCTCCACGGAGCGCTGCCGCGCTTCAGTGCCCCTCCCCTTCAGTTAAAGGGTCTGCGCACTCTGCAGGGCCTCTGATGGCCCACACTAGGCCACCAGGGCGGCATGGTGCCATGGCCGCAGCCCGGCACCGAGACCCGCTGCCGGGCTGCGCGATGGCGGCCAGGACTACGCCACGGCCCACCTCCCCTTTAAATACCGCCCCGCGAGCGGAACTTGGCCTGGTTCGTGACCCGCGAGGCTATCGCTGACATCGCCCGTGGCAGCCACGCAGGGCGCAGCCGAATTTCTGCCGTGGGGCGGTAAGGGGTCGCTGCACATGGCAATTACATCATCGCTGGCGGTGCAGCGGCCCAGGGTGCGCCGCTATCGGGTAGCGCCTCAGCAACGCCCCGCCGAATTTCTTGGACGGCGCTTTTTTCGCCCCAACACCCCCCCCCACCCCGGGCGATAAGCTCTTTGTGCCCCGTTAGCGCCCCCTGGAGGCTCAAACGGCAGGCGCAAAGGAGACGAATTTCTAGCCCTCTTTCTTTTCTTTTTCCATCATCCCTCCATCCATCCATCCCTTCATCCCTCCACCTATTCATGAATGATTTGTTTATTTCAGAAAATGTCCTTTTCAGAATTCCACCTCTAGTGTTCGGCGCTGGTCCCAGGACAGATAGCAGGAGATACATTGCTTTTGACCAATACACCTTCTTTTTCTCTAGTCTTTCTCTCCTTTCCTGATGGCTCTGACTCTTGCTGGGTTCAGTTCCATGGACACCAACAGCAACCTCGTCTAAATGGCCATTCTTCATAAGAATGCCCGGGTGGTGAATGCCAGCAAGTTATTTAACTGAAGGGACTGTCATAGTCTGTAACCCACTCCTCTTCTCATCCCAATGTCCACACTACCTGCTGTCAATAAGATGAACCCTCAAAAACCAGCAGCGACTTTGTTAAAAGGCGGCAGCAGAATTTATTCAACATCCACCCCCTTTCCCCGGCCCTATTTCCCCGGGGCAATCACAGTCTGTGCATTGAAGCTGAACAACAACACCTTGCATCTATATAGCGCCTGTAAAACGTCCCAAGGCGCTTCATTGAAGTGTAATCAGACAAGAATTGACACCAAGCCAAAGGAAGAGCTATTAGGACAGGCGACTCTAAGCTTAGGTGAGAGGTGGGCTTTCATGAGAATCATAGAAACATAGAAGATAGGAGCAGGAGTAGGCCATTCGGCCCCTCGAGCCTGCTCCGCCATTCGATGAGATCATGGCTGATCATCCAAACTCAGTACCCTGTCCCTGCCTTCTCCCCATATCCCTTGATCCCTTTAGCTTTAAGAAATATATCCAACTCCTTCTTGAATATATTTAATGAATTGGCCTCTACTGCCTTCTGTGGTAGAGAATTCCGCAGGTTCACCACTCTCTGGGTGAAGAAATTCCTCCTCATCTCTGTCCTAAATGGCTTACCCCTTATCCTTAGACTGTGACCCCTGGTTCTGGACTCCCCGACCATCGGGAACATCCTTCCTGCATCTAGTCTGTCCAGTCCTTTCAGAATTTTATAAGTTTCAATGAGATCCCCTCTCATTCTTCTAAACTCCAGCGAGTATAAGCCCAATCGACCCAATCTCTCTTCATACATCATTCCTGCCATCCCAGGTATCAGTCTGGTGAATCTTCGCTGCACACCCTCCATGGCAAGAACATCCTTCCTCAGATAAGGTCTTAAAGGATGAGAGAGGTAGAGAGGTGGAGAGGTTTCGGGAGGGAATTCCAGAGCTTGGGGGGCCCAGGCAGCTGAAGGCACGGCCGCCAATGGTGGGACGATTAAAATCGGGGACGCTCAAGAGGGCAGAGATGGAGGAGCGCAGAGATCTCGGAGGGTTGTAGGCAATGTTCCCTCTAATTTATTTTGTAGCGCGCTGGTTGCTTTAACTGGGTGTGCGACCCGTTTAAATTTTCGTGCGTGCGCGGTTTCTGCACAGGACCTCCAGACCGCTGCGCGGCTTAGCAGGAACATTAGTTGTGCTGGAGGAGGTTACAGAGATAGGGAGGGGGGCTTGGCTGTGGAGGGATTTGAACACGAGGATGAGAATTTTTAAAATTGAACAAGCAGAAGGCCATCTGAGAATTCAAAGAATCTAGTGAGGAGGAGTATTGAGGGAATTATATAATGAAACAAGAAAAAACAAGTTAGCGAATAATTGAAAGAGCAGGAAACATTTCACGTCTAAACAGCAAAGGTGCGTCATTTACTCTGGTTAAAGTAGTTTATGCGCTATTTTAAGATGCTCATTTTGGGACAATGACTGTGTTAAAACAGCACACAAAGGACATTTTGTATCTGTGTTTAACAGAGCGTTAACAGAGGAAATTAAAACCCAAAGCTTTTTTCAAATTGAAATGCAAGCTCCCCCACCCCCCCACCCCCACCCCCACCAATCTGCTCCAAACTGTGCAAAGTTTCTATATTGTGAACATATTAGGGTAGTGGTTATGTTACCGGACTGGTAAACCAAAGGTCCTAGATTAATAATCCAGAGAATATGAGTTCCAAAGCCCACCATGGCAGTTTTGAGAACTTGAGTAAATCTGGAAACAAAAAGCTGGTCTCAGTAAATGTGACCATGAAGCTGTCGGATTGTTGTAAAAACCCAGGTGGTTCACGAGGGAAAGAAACCTGCCCTCCTTACCCTGGTCTGACCTATCCGTGACTCTGGTCACACACACCAGGTGTAGTTGACTCTTAACTGCCCTCTGAAGTGGCCTCACAAGTCACTCGGTTGTGCTAAACTTAAAGGTCGCTTGTGCATCCCTGATTACCCATCTCCCCACCACTGGCGGCCGGCCGTGCCTTCGGCCTAAACTGTGCCCAAGCTCTGAAATTCCCTCTCTCTCCAGACGCTCCAAAAACCCTACCTCTTTGACCAAGCTTTTGGTCACCTGTCCTAAATATCGCCCCATGTGGCTCGGTGTCAAAATTTGTCTGACTTTGTTTGTGGGCGTCGCTGGAAAGGCCAGAATTTATTGTCCATCCCTCGTCGCCCTACAGGACATCAGTGAACCAAATGGGTTTTTACGACAATCCCGTAGTTTCATGGTCACCATTACTGATACGTTGCTTTTTATTCCAGATTTATTTAATTAACTGAATTGAAAGTTAACAGCTGTCGTGATGGTGATTTGAACTCACGTCTACCAGATCATTAGTCCAGGCCTCTGGATTACTAGTCCAGTAACATAACCACTCCTGTGACGTTTTACTCCCCGCAGTGCTGTTAAGTCAGGATGGTGTGTGACGTGGAGGGGAACTTGGAGGCGCTGGTGTTCCCAAGCGCCTGCTGCCCTTGTCCTTCCAAGTGGTGGAGGTTGAGGGAGGAATACTTATCAGGAGAGCAGGCAAACTCCTTGCTCTTTAACATCCATCGTATGGGATCTTTAACGTTCACTTAACAGAGAGACGGTGCCTCGGTTTAACGTCTCATTGGTAAAACGGCACCCCTGACAATGCAGCCCAGCCTCGACGCACCACATAAATGGCAACAATTAGAAAGAAACAGAATATGATTACAATTATGGGGGTGTCCAAAACTAGAGGCCGTAAATACACGAGAGCCACTCAGTGAGAATTCAGTCGAAACGTCTTTACTCGGAGAGTGATTGGAATGTGGAACGCGCTGGAGCGGTTGAGGTGAATAGCATGGACGGCGATAAGGGGAAGGTAGATAAGAACATGAGGGAGAAAGGAATAGAAGGATATGCAGATAGGGGGAGATGAAGATCGGTGGGAAGAGTAACGTTCCCTTTAAGCTGCGCGGCCGCGCAGAGCTCTGGAGGTCCCGCACCGCCGGTGAGACGGATTTTAAACAGACCAACGGCGCGTGCGTGGAATTTTGAACGGCCCGCGCAGGACCTTAAAGGGGCTACGGGGGCCCAAAAAATAATTCGAGTGAGCATTGGGGGAGGAGGCTCGTGTGGAGCATAAACCAGTTGGGCTGAATGCTGCAAAATCTACGTAATTCTATGTAATAATTAAGTTTTACAGTAATACCCTTTAATTCAAAGAAACTAAAATAATTTAGTTCGACAAGCCAAAACGTCTCCACGTTATTTATCTTGTATTTATGGCCTCTAGTCTTGGACAACCCCCATAATTTATAATTATATTCTGTTCCTTTCTAATTCTCCCAGTATTTGAAACAACATCTCAAGCCTCGGTCCAATTGCCCTCATCCTGACCTTCACTCCCTTCTGAGCTTCATTCCGTCACTTAAGGAAATCACACAAGATCGAGGAAGGTTATCTGAAAGAAATGAAAATACATCCAGGTTTCAACCAGAAGCAACAACTGCCGGGGGGGGGGGGGGGGGACCAATTGGAAATGAAACTACACAGGGAGAATCAAAGAGGCAATTTATTGCTCATCTCCGACAACTATGCAAAAAAAATGATTCTTTTCTTGAGAGAGGGAGATTGAAATATACGATACAGGATTTCCTTTCTTTCATAGATACAAAATAACAGCTGAAGTACTGATACAGAGCTCAAGAAGACTGGTTGTGCATAATGCATGATCGCAAATGCCTGACAGGACTGGTGTGAAGTGTCATGAATATGTAACGCCTGCCCTCTTCAGAGGGAGTGGGGCTCCATTTTACTTTTCCCTGAAGGGCTCTGTGTTTCTCTGACCGAATGCCATGAATAATATGAATTTCACACACCACTCGTTATTCTATTTGCCTCAAAAGCCAATTCTTTAGGGTTCCCGCAGAGATTGCTGGGGCTGCACCTTACTTTGTGTGTAAAGTTTCCTCTGCGCTCCTCCAGATTCTGGCCACTTGCACATCCCAGATTTTTACTCGCTCTGTTGTGGCTGCCGCGAAACACGAATTGAGGCTGAATCCATGTGTGGAAAACAAGAGACTTTAATGCAACTGCATGGTACAAAATGGCTGAACCGACTGCTCCCAGAATTCTCTGGAAAAAGCCTGAGGCCCCGCCCACTCCTGCCTTAAAGGTAAGGTGCCTTAAAGGGAAGGTGCTCGATATTTGTCCACGGACGGAAAGGTGGATAATGCCCGTTTAGGTGGCGATCCGCCACACAGCTCCCCCCAGAATCCGCTTAGGAGGTGTGGATGAGACGGTGCGGTGGTCTGATGGGCTGGCCGGAGCGGCTCTTGTAGGACGCCAGTGGACGTGGAACGGCCGGGCGTGGAGCAGCCGGGTGAACCGGCATGAGGGCAGGTCGGCCGCGTGGAGGTGGACGAGCTACAGGGACCTGCTCACCGGGCTCTGAGTGTGCTGGCTTGAGTCGGTCAACCGACACTTTTTCGGTCCTGTCGCCCACTTGCAGGGTGAAAAATTTGTCCCCAGCCTGTAGCACCTTGTAGGGCCCGTCGTACGGGGGTTGAAGGGGTCCGCGGTGGGCGTCGTGCCGGACGAAAACAAACCGTGCCAGATGCAGGCTTAGTGGGACGTGTGAGGTGGATTCGCCGTGTCGGGCAATGGGCACCGGGGCGAACTGCAGCGCCGGTGAGGCGAAGTCGTGGCGTTGCTGGTCGGCTGACCAGGGTGGCGTGGCGGTGGGCAGGAACTCGCCGGGTACGCGCAGCGGCTGACCGTACACGAGCTCTGCTGCCGATGCGTGGAGGTCTTCTTTAACCGCAGTGCGCAGGCCGAAGAGGACCCACGGAAGTCGGTCGGTCCAGGCGCCGTCCTGGAGGCTGGCTCGAAGAGATGCCTTCAAGGATCTGTGGAACCGCTCACACAGTCTGTCGGCTTGGGGGTGGTATGCTGTGGTGCGGTGAATGGTCACCCCGAGATTGCGTGCGACGGCGGTCCAGAGTTCAGAGGTAAATTGCGGACCTCTGTCCGACGTCATGTCGGAGGGGACGCCGAACCGTGCGACCCAGGTGCTGACGAAGGCTCTGGCGATGTCGGCGGTGGTGGTAGAGGTCAGTGGAATTGCCTCGGGCCAGCGTGTGGTGCGGTCAACGATGGTCAGCAAGTGCGTGTGGCCTTGCGACGGCGGCAGGGGCCCGACGATGTCCACGTGGATGTGGTCGAATCTCTGCGAGGGGACGGTAAACTCCTCGAGGGGTGCTTTCGTGTGTTGCTGTACCTTGGCCCGTTGGCAGGCTAGGCAGGAGTTGGCCCAAGTACGCACATCCTTGCGAAGGCCGCGCCAGACGAAGCGGTTGGCTGCCAATTTGATGGATGCGCGGGCACCGGGGTGGGAGAGGTTGTGGAGAATGTCGAATACCCGGCGGCGCCAGGACGCTGGGACGACAGGCCGAGGTTGACATAGGGATATGTCGCACTTGACCGTCACTGCGGTCGGGCCACAGGCGACGTTGGCCAGGCGTAGCCCTGGTAGGTTGGTGGGTGCGGAGAGCAGATCAGGGTCGGTGATCTGGTCTGCTGCAAGTTGAGCATAGTCAACTGCCAGGTGTGCGGCGTGGATGGCGGGGCGGGAGAGGCAGTCGGCTACCACATTGTCTCGGCCGGAGACGTGTTGGATGTCCGTGGTGAACTCGGACACTGCCGCGAGCTGGCGCTGCTGCCTGGCGGACCAGGGGTCGGTTGTCTTTGCCATTGCGAATGTCAGGGGCTTGTGGTCGACAAACGCAGTGAAGTGGTGGCCCTCAAGCAAAAACCGGAAATGGCGGACCGCTAGGAACAGCGCGAGGAGCTCGCGGTCGAAGGTGCTGTACTTGACCTCCGGGGGGCGTAGTTGGCGGCTGAAGAAGGCAAGTGGTTGCCAGGCGCCATCGACCCACTACTCATACACGGCGCCGACCGCGTGGTCGGAGGCGTCCGTGGTGAGCGCTACCCTGGCATTGGGCCATGGGTGCGCGAGCAGGGTGGCGTTGGCGAGCGCGGTCTTGGTGGAGTCAAAGGCGGCGGACGCGTCTGCCGTCCATTCGACCGCCATCTTGCTGCTCCTGCCCTGGAGGGCTTCATACAGGGGCCTCATGAGGGAAGCCGCTTTGGGGATGAAGCGGTTATAGAAATTCACCATCCCGAGGAACTCCTGGAGGCCTTTGATGGTGGTGGGGCGGGGAAATTGTTGGACAGCCTGCACCTTGGTGGGCAGGGGAATGGCCCCAGCATGGGTGAGGTGGTGGCTGAGGAAGTCGATCTTGTCCAGGCCGAACTGGCATTTGGCTGGGCTGAGGATGAGCCCGTCGTCACTGAGGCGCCTGAACAGGATGCGAAGGTGTTCGAGGTGTTCCTGCTTGGAGGAACTGGCTACCAGGATGTCGTCCAGGTAGACGAACAGGAACTTCAGGTCCCGAAGGACCGAGTCCATGAGCCGTTGGAATGCCTGGGCCGCGTTTTTGAGGCCGAAGGGCATCCGCAGGAACTCGAACAGGCCGAAGGGGGTGATTACGGCCGTCTTGGGGACGTCCGCGGGGTGGACGGGGACTTGGTGGTAGCCGCGCACCAGGTCGACCTTGGAAAAGACTGAGCGGCCGGCCAGTCTAGCCGAGAAGTCCTGAATGTGCGGCACAGGGTACCGATCAAGGGTGGTGGCGTCGTTGAGGCGGCGGTAATTCCCGCAGGGGCGCCAACCTCCGCCTGGTTTGGGGGCGATGTGGAGTGGGGAGGCCCAGGGACTGTTGGAGCGGTGGATGATGCCGAGCTGTTCCATGGTGGCAAACTCGGTCTGCGCGATCTCCAGTTTGGTCGGGTCCAGGCTGCGGGCGTGGGCGTACACTGGGGGGCCTGTGGTGGAGATGAAGTGTTCCACCCCGTGTTTGGCGGCCTCCGCGGAGAAGGTCGGATTGGTAAGGGCCGGGAATTCGGCCAGGAGTGCCGAGTAGTCATCCGTGGCCCGGGCGTGGCACTGTGACGCCATGTCGGCGGGTTGACGGGGGGCCATGGCGCCCAGGATGGGGGACATGGTGTTCATGTCCACGAGGCGGTGACGGGGGATGTCTACCAGTAGGCCGTGGGCGCACAGGAAATCTGCGCCGATGAGAGGGGAGAGCACCTTGGCAGTGATGAACTCCCATCGGTAGCGGCGACCAGCGAGGTCGAGGGTGACTGTCCGGGTGCCATACGTCCGGATTTCCGAGCCGTTAGCAGCAGCCAGTGCCGGTCCTCGTTCGCCCTTTTGGATGTCGAGGGAGGAGGCCGGGATGATGCTGTGCTGAGCCCCAGTGTCGCACAGGAACCGGCGGCCGGTTTTGTCATCCGTGACGAACAGCAGGGAGCCCGCGTGGCCCATGGCCATCGCGGGGGCTGGTACGGGGGCGGACTTGAAAGAGCAGGGAGGTGTGCACCGTTGTGCCCTGGTGCCGAACCATGCGTGGTGGTAACAGTGGCCTGGGTTAGTGAGGCGTGAAGGCCCCGTGGGCCTGGTGGCAGGCCCTTGTGGCCGCGTGGTGGCCGGTGAGGGGCGCGCCCAGGCATTGGCTGCCAGGTCTGGAGTGACGTCGCGGCTGGAGTGAGCGGACAGCAGCTTGTCGGCCTCATCGGCCAGGGCTTCCAGGTTCGTGAGGCCGGACGCCACGATCGCTGGGCGGATGCTGAGAGGGAGCTGGCGGATGAACAGCGTGCGGAAGAGGGATCCGGGTGGGCTCTCGTCGGTGAGGGAGAGCATGTGGGAGAGGAGGTCTGACGGTGAGGCATCACCGAGGCCTGGAAGGTCGAGGAGGTGGCAGTTTCGCTGATATGCCGAGGCCGTAAATTTTTTAAGGAGCACTGTCTTGAGATGTGCGTACTTGCCTTCCTCTGGTGGGTTCTGCAGCGCTGTCCAAACCTTCGAAAGTGTGGCGCTACCGAGTGATGTGATGAGATAGTCGTACTTCGTCCCATCTGTGGTGATGTTTCGCAGCCGGAAGCGAGATTCAGCTTGGAGAAACCAGGCTTCGGGCTGGTTTTCCCAAAACTCCGGCAGTTTCACGGAAACTGTGTTCGTGTCCGCCATTGCAGTGCTCGGAATACGTTCTGAGCGTTGGGGTCACCAATGTTGAGGCTGCCGCGAAACACGAATTAAGGCTGAATCCATGTGTGGAAAACAAGAGACTTTAATGCAACTGCATGGTACAAAATGGCTGAACCGACTGCTCCCAGAATTCTCTGGAAAAACCTGAGGCCCCGCCCACTCCTGCCTTAAAGGGAAGGTGCTTGATATTTGTCCATGGACGGAAAAGTGGATAATGCCCGTTTAGGTGGCGATCCGCCACAGCTCCACCATTGGCGGCCGTGCCTTCAGCTGCCTGGGCCCTAAGCTCTGGAATTCCCTCCCTAAACCTCTCCGCCTCTCTACCTCTCTCTTTCCTTGTTTAAGAGGCTCCTTAAAACCTACCTTGAAAAAGTGCAAAATAACAACAGAAAACGCTGGAAAAACTCAGCAGGTCAGGCAGCATCCGTGGAGAGAGAAACAGAGTCAACGTTTCAGGTCAAAGACCTTTCGTCAGAACTGGAAAAAAGCAGGAAATGAAATAGATTTTAAAGCAAGTATTTTAAAGCCCTATACTTGCTTTAAAATCTATTTCATTTCCTGCTTTTTTCCAGTTCTGACGAAAGGTCTTCGACCTGAAACGTTAACTCTGTTTCTCTCTCCACGGATGCTGCCTGGCCTGCTGAGTTTTTCCAGCGTTTTCTGTTGTTATTTCGGATTTCCAGCATCCGCAGTATTTTGCTATTGAAAAAGTGCAACATCTCCACCAACACCTGGGAATTCCTGGCCCAAGACCGCACAAAGTGAAAGGGTAGGGCCTATTAGAGATCATGAGCGTAATATGTGTGTGGAGGCGGGAGACGTCAGTAGGGTTCTTAATGAATACTTTGCGTCTGTTTTCACAAAGGAGAGGGGCGAAGCAGACATTGCTATCGGGGGGGAGGAGTGTGAAATATTAGATGAAATAAACATAGTGAGAGAGGAAGTATTAAGGGGTTTAGCAGCTTTAAAAGTGGATAAATCCCCAGGCCCGGATGGAATGTATCCCAGGCTGTTAAGCGAAGCAAAAGAGGAAATAGCAGAGGCCCTGACCATCATTTTTTAATCCTCTCCGGCTTCAGGTGTGGTGCCGGAGGACTGGAGGACTGCTAATGTGGTATCCTTGTTTAAAAAGGGAGAAAAGGATAGACCGAGTAATTACAGGCCAGTCAGCCTAACCTTGGTGGTGGGGAAATTATTGGAAAGAATACTGAAGGACAGAATAAATCTTCATTTAGAAAGACACGGATTAATCAAGGATAGTCAGCATGGATTTGTTAAGGGAAGGTCGTGTCTGATAAACTTGATTGAAATTTTTGAGGAGGTAACAAGGAGGGTAGATGAGGGTAGTGCGTTTGATGTAGTGTATGTGGACTTTAGCAAGGCTTTTGATAAGGTTCCACATGGCAGACTGGTCACGAAGTTAAAAGCCCATGGGATCCAGGGCAAAGTGTCAAATTGGATTCAAAACTGGCTCGGAGACAGGAAGCAGAGGGTAATGGTTGATGGGTGTTTTTGTGACTGGAAGACTGTTTCCAGTGGGGTTCCACAGGGCTCAGTACTGAGTCCCTTGCTTTTTGTGGTATATATCAACAATCTTGACTTGAATATAGGGGGTATGATTAAGAAGTTTGCAGATGATACTAAAATCGGCTGTGTGGTTGATACTGAAGAAGGAAGCTGTAGACTGCAGGAAGATATCAATAAATTGGTCAGGTGGGCAGAACAATGGCAAATGGAATTCAATCCGGAGAAGTGTGAGGTAATGCATTTGGGGAGGGCTAACAAGGAAAGGGAATACACATTAAATGGTAGGACACTGAGTAGTGTAGAGGAACAAAGGGACCTTGGAGTGCATGTCCACAGATCTCTGAAGGTAGCAGGCCAAGTAGATAAGGTGGTTAAGAAGGCATATGGAATGCTTGCCTTTATTAGCCGTGGCATAGAATACAAGAGCAGGGTGGTTATGCTTCAACTGTATAAAACACTAGTTAGGCCTCAGCTAGAGTACTGCGTGCAGTTCTGGTCACCACATTACAGGAAAGATGTGATTGCACTAGAGAGGGTACAAAGGAGATTTACAAGGATGTTGCCGGGAGTAGAGAATCTTAGCTATGAGGAAAGACTGGATAGGCTGGGTCTGTTTTCCTTGGAACAGAGGAGGCTGAGGGGAGACCTTATTGAAGTGTATAAAATTATGAGGGGCCTAGATAAAGTGGATAGAAAGGACCTATTTCCCTTAGCAGAGGGGTCAAAAACCAGGGGGCACAGATTTAAAGTAATTGGTGAAAGGTTTAGAGGGGATTTGAGGGGAAATTTCTTCACCCAGAGGGTTGTGGAGGTCTGGAACTCACTGCCTGAAAGGGTGGTAGAGGCAGGAACCCTAACCACATTTAAAAAGTACTTGGATATGCACTTAGGATGCTCTAACCTGCAGGGCTACGGACCAAGAGCTGGGAAGTGGGATTAGGCTGGATAGCTCTTTGTTGGCCGGCGCGGACACGATGGGCCGAAATGGCCTCCTTCCGTGCTGTAATTTCTATGAAAGTGGAGGAGAAGCACCTGGGAAGGCGCCGAACACCTCGAGTCTCTTTGCTGGGAGCCAGCGGAAGCCAAGTGCAAACAGCGCAAGGAGCGCACGTCAACCCAAGCACCCCACCCACCCGCCCCTTCAACCACTGTCTGCCCTGCCTGTGACAGAGACTGTAGGTCCCGCATTGGACTCATCAGTCACCTGAGAACTCATTTTTAGTGTGGAAGCAAGTCATCCTCGGTTCCGAGGGACTGCCTAAGAAGACCTCTGTGACCAACCTGCCCTAATATCTCCTTCTGTGGCTCGGTGTCAATTTTTGGTTGATAACGCTCCTGTGAAGCATCTTGGGACGTTTCACTACACTAAAGGCGCTATATAAATACAAGTTGTTGAAAAGCTTAATTTTCTCCCATAGCCTGCAAACTTAAATATAGTAACTCAGATGCCTCAGAGGTGAGAGTACTGCCACCTGAGCCAAGATGACGCTTTTGTACTGGGAATATGGGAACTGTTCGTCAGATTGTGCTACAGGCACAGCAAGAATACAGGCAAGGAAATAACTGTGCACAGTTCTGGTCGCCATATTAAAAAAACGGATATAGAGGCACTGGAGAGGGTGCAAAAAAGATTTACAAGGATGATACCAGATCTGCGAGGTTATACCTATCAGGAAAGAATGAACAGGCTGTGGGTCTCTTTTCTCTTGAAAATAGAAGGCTGAGGGGTGACCTAATAGAGGTCTTTAAAATTATGAAAGGTTTTGATAGAGTGGATACAGAATGTTTCCACTTGTGGGGAAGAACAAAACTAATGACCATCAATATAAGATAGTCACCAAGAAATCAAATGGGGAATTCAGAAGAAACTTCTTTACCCAGAGAGTGGCGAGAATGCGGAACTCGCTACCACAGGGAGTGGTTGAGGTGAATAGTATAGATGCATTTAAGGCGAAGCTAGATGAGCACATGAGGGAGAAGGGAATAGAGGGTTATGCTGATAGAGTTAGATGAGGAAGGACAGGTGGAGGCTCGAGTGGAGCATAAACGCCGGCATGGACTGGTTGGGCGGAATGGACTGTTTCTGTGCCGGATATCCGATGTAATACATTATAAGTGATGCTTTTGTAATTGATGCCTATGGTAATGGCAAATGCTTAGCGCCATTGGTGGCCGTGCCTTCTGTTGCCTAGGCCCTAAGCTCTGGAATTCCCTGCCTAAACCTTTCCGCCTCTCTCTACCTCTCTCTCCTCCTTTAAGACGCTCCTTAAAACCTACCTCTTTGACCAAGCTTTTGGTCACCTGCCCTAATTTCTCCTTATGTGGCTCGGTGTCAAATTTTTTGTCTTATAAAACTCCTGTGCAGCGCCTTGGGACGTTTTCCTACGTTAAAGGCGCTATATAAATACAAGTTGTTGTTGTTGTTGCTCCAGAACAGTCCCAGTGAGTGGAGACCGGAGCTCCAGCTCGGAATTCTAGGTTGACATCCAGCAGGACGCTCGCATCTGGTGGGATGTGGGTGACACCCCCCACCCCCCACCCCACCCCACCCCATCGTATGGGTTGTGCGAGCCCATAAACCTCTCCCGCCGTATAGGACTGACCACCCTATCGGCTGGTTTAGAGATGGTCACGGCCATGGGAGGAGCGTTCACGTCGCCGATCTGTCAGACTGTTAATCAGCCCACGAATCCTTCGACTCCTTCACACTGTTCTCTCCAAGGGAAGAGAGTTAGAAAATATCAGAAGCAAGAAGAACGAGATTATTTTATACGGTCGTCTCACTGCCACTGAGGCCAGCCTCTCTCCCGTCTACCGGTTCCCGGACACACTTTTTCCCCTCTTGAATATCAGCTTGATTCAGGGGATGGGATTTTTGATTTTGAGACGCGTAGGGAGTCCTCCCAGCAGCCAATTTGCGCACAGCAAGCTCCCACAAACAGTATTGTGATAATGACTAGATAATCTGGTTTTTTTTTGAGTAATGTTGATTGAGGGATAAATATTGGCCAGGACACCGGGGAGAACTCCCCTGCTCTTCTTCGAAATAGCGCCATCGGATCGTTTACCTCCACCTGAGAGAGCAGACGGGGCCTCGGTTTAACGTCTCATCCGAAAGACGGCACCTCCGACAGTGCAGCACTCCACCAGTACTGCACTGGGAGTGTCAGCCTAGATTTTGTGTTTAAGTCCGTGGAGGGGGACTTGAACCCACAATCTTCTGACTCAGAGGCGCGGCGGGGGAACCCGTTGAGCCACGGCTGACACAATCGCACTGCTGTTTATGGGAGCTTGCTGTGCGCAAATTGGCTGCCGTGTTTCCTACATTACAACAGTGACTACACTTCAAAAAAATACTTCATTGGCTGTAAAGCACTTTGGCATATCCTGCGGTCATGAAAGACGCTATAGAAATGCTGACATTATCTTTCCCCCACTGCCTGCGGTTCATACTCGCACTCTTCTGCTTCCCTCTCACTGCTGCTCTCTTGGTCCTACCTCAGATGCAGGCAGCTGGTATGTAAGTGGGATGACAAATCGAGGCATTATTTACTGAACACTCAAAATAAATAACACGGCATTATCAAATGGCAATAGGGAACACATACATCATCACTGGAAAGCAAGCAAGCATGCAGGCCTCACTCTATACTGATTATCTCAGCACCGAATAAGTAAGGCTGGCAAATTAGTCATGACATGAGATGCCGACACAAACTTGCTGAATTTTACAACCAGCAAAAAACAAGGTCGGTTTTGTCTCAAAGTCACGTGCTTTTAAAATAATCTGGCAAAATCGGGAAGGAGAACGCAGCAGAAGTTGAGACTGGGGCTAGAAGTCAGGCTGGAGGGAGCAGTGGGAGGTGTATTAGAGTTTTCGTATGAGAAGTTAAACCGAGGCCTCGTCTGCTCTCTCTCTCTTTCAGGTGGACGTAAAAGATCCCATGGCACTATTTTGATGAATCTTTATAAAACACTAGTCCGACCTCAGCTGGAGTATAGTGCCCAATTCTAGAGCAGAGAAGGTTGAGAGGAGATTTGATAGAGGTGTTCAAAATCATGAGGGGTCTAGACAGACAGAGTAGATAGAGAGAAACTGTTCCCATTGGCGGAAGGGTCGAGAACCAGAGGACACAGATTTAAGGTGATGGGCAGAAGAACCAAAGGCGACATGAGGGAAAACTTTTTTACGCAGCGAGCGGTTGGGATCTGGAATGCACTGCCTGAAAGGGTGGTGGAGGCAGATTCAATCACAGCTTTCAAAAGGGAGTTGGGTAAATACCTGAAGGAAAAACATTTGCAGGGCTACGGGGAAAGGGCGGGGGAGTGGGACTGGCTGAAGTGCTCTTGCAGAGAGCCGGCATGGGCTCGACAGGCCGAATGGCCTCCTTCTGTTCTGTAACCATTCTATGATTCTATGAAAGAGCAGGGGAGTTATCCCCGGTGTCCTGGGGCCAATATTTATTGCTGAATCAACATCATTAAAACAGATTATCTGGTCATTATCGCGTTGCTGTTTGTGGGAGCTTGCTGTGCGCAAATTGGTTGCCGCGTTTCCTACATTACAACAGTGACTACACTTCAAAAGTACTTCATTGGCTGTAAAGCACTTTGGGACGTCCGTTAGTTGTGAAAGGCGCTATAGAAATGCAAGTCTTTCTTTC
This sequence comes from Squalus acanthias, assembly GCA_030390025.1. Taxonomy (NCBI): domain Eukaryota; kingdom Metazoa; phylum Chordata; class Chondrichthyes; order Squaliformes; family Squalidae; genus Squalus; species Squalus acanthias. The sequence continues at coordinate 6,417,243 of CM059431.1, read as the reverse complement.
TTTAGATGACAGCAGTGAGGGCTGTATTAGAGTAGAGAGCAGTAGGAGAAAGAGCTTACGTTTATATAGCGCTTTTCATGAATTCAGGACGCTTAGCAGCCAGTGAATTACTTCTGAAGTGTAGTCACTGTTGTAATGTAGGAAACACAGCAGCCAATTTGCACACAGCAAGATCCCACAAACAGGAACGTGACAATGAACAGATAATTTGCTTTTAGGTGTTGGTTCAGGGATAAATATTTGCCCAGGACACCGGGGAGAACTCCCCTGGCTCTTCTTCGAAATAGTGGCCGTGGGGGTCTGCTACGTCCACCTGAGAAAGCAGACGGGGGGCCTCGGTTTAACGTCTCACCCGAAAGACGGCACCTCCGACAGTGCAGCACTCCCTCAGCACTGCGCTGGAGTGTCAGCCTAGAGTGAGACTAAGAACCCACAACCTTCTGCCCGTAGAGGTGAAGAGTGCTACCAACTGAGCCACGGCTGACATCTAGTCAGGTGACGTAGCCACTTAATATAATAGGAAGCGACTGTGATTTATATTCTGAAGGCTGAAGCTTTGTGATGGATGACGCAGGCTGGGGTGTGGCGGGGGCGGGTTGTTGAATATTAGGAGTCCGTGCGACGAACAGGCAGTGGATCATTAACTTCTCCTCTTGCCAGCAGTCAGCCCTTTTAATTAAAATTGAATGTGGCAAGGGTTGTGAATGACTGAAGAAGCTTCAGAAAAAAGCAACCTCAAACAGCTACAGTTCAAAAATGGCAAGGCTTAGAAAACACTGTTGGACAGAGTAAGTGTGCACTTACCTCTGTGAAGCACTTTGGGACGTCCGGTGGTCGTGAAAGGCGCTATATCAATGCAAGTCTTTTTTTTCTTTTACCACCCCCCCCCCCCTCGCTCAGTAATACGATTTTATCTTTTCAACGGTAAGGGAGTCCAGGATTATGGGGAGCGGGCAGGGAAGTGGAGTTGAGGCCAAGATCAGATCAGCCATGATCTTATTGAATGGCGGAGCAGGCTCGAGGGGCCAAATGACCGACTCCTGCTCCTACGTCTTATGTTCTTATGTTAATATTATGGCGTTCAAAACTATGACGGGTTTTGATAGAGTAGACGGGGAGAAACTGTTTCCAGTGGCAGGAGGGTCGGTAACCAGAGGACACAGATTTAACATAAGAACATAAGAAATAGGAGCAGGAGTAGGCCATTCGGCCCCTCGAGCCTGCTCCACCATTCAATAAGATCATGGCTGATCTTCGACCTCATCTCCACTTTCCCACCCGATCTCCATATCCCTTGATTCCCTTAATATCCAAAAATCTATCAATCTCTGTCTTGAATATACTCAACGACTGAGCCTCCACAGTCCTCTGGGGTAGAGAATTCCAAAGATTCACCACCCTCTGTGTGAAGAAAATTCTCCTCATCTCAGTCCTCAATAGCCGACCCCTTATTCTGAGACTGTGACCCCTGGTTCTAGACTCCCCAGCCAGGGGAAACATCCTCCCTGCATCTACCCTGTCAAGCCCTGTAAGAATTTTGTATGTTTCAATGAGATCACCTCTCATTCTGCTAAACTCTAGAGAATATAGGCCTAGTCTACTCAATCTCTCCTCATAGGACAATCCCCCCATCCCAGGAATCTGTCTGGTGAACCTTCGTTGCACTCCCTCTATAGCAAGTTTATCCTTCCTTAGGTAAGGAGACCAAAACTGTACACAATACTTGAGGTGTGGTCTCACCAGGGCCTTATATAATTGCAGTAAGACATCTTTACTCTTATACTCAAATCCTCTTGTAATAAAGAAGAACATACCATTTGCTTTCCTAATTGCTTGCTGTACCTGTATGATAACTTTCAGTGATTCGTGTACAAGGACACCCAGGTCCCTGTGAACACTAACATTTCCCAATCTCTCACCATTTAAAAAATACTCTGCTTTTCTATTTTTCCTACCAAAGTGGATAACTTCACATTTCTCTGCATTATATTCCATTTGCCATGCTCTTGCCCACTCACTTAGCCTGCCTATATCCCCTTGAAGCCTCTTTGCATCCTCCTCACAACTTACATTCCCACCCAGCTTTGTATCATCAGCAAACTTGGATATATTACATTTGGTCCCCTCATCCAAATCATTGACATAGATTGTGAATAGCTGAGGCCCAAGCACTGATCCTTGCAGTACCCCACTAGTTACAACCTGCCAACCTGAAAATGACCCGTTTATTCTACTCTCTGTTTTCTGTCCGTTAGCCAATCCTCAATCCATGCTAGTATATTACCCCCAATCCCATGAGCCCTAATTTTGTTTAATAACCTCTTGTGTGGCACCTTATCAAATGCCTTCTGAAAATCCAAATACACCACATCCACTGGTTCCCCCTTATCTATTCTGCTAGTTTCAACCTCAACAAACAGATTTGTCAAACACGATTTCCCTTTCATAAATCCGTGTTGACTCTGCCCAATCCTATTATTATTTTCTAAGTGCCCTGTTACCACATCCTTTATAATAGATTCTAGCATTTTCCCTACAACTGATGTCAGGCTAACTGGTCTGTAGTTCCCCATTTTCTCTCTCCCAACTTTCTTTAAGATAATTGGCAAAAGAACCAGAGGGGGAGATGAGGAGAACTTTTTTTCGCAGCGAGTTGCTCTGATCCGGAATGCGCTGTCTGAAAGGGCGGTGGAAGCAGATTCAATAGTAACTTTCAAAGGGGCATTGGATAAATACTTGAAAATGAAAAATGTTCCGTTCCCTAATCTCGAGACATAGAATTGCATTACACAAAATTCATAGCACAGATACAGGCCATTCGGCCGAACAGGTCTATTTATGCTCCACATGAGTTTCCTCCCACTTCACTTACTTCCTCTCACCCATTCAGCATATCCCTCTCTTCCTTTATCCCTCAGGTACTGATCTAGCTTCCCCTTGAAGGCATCTATGCTATTCGCCCCAACCACTCCATGTGGTTAGAACATAACATAACAAATATGGCCCCTTGAACCTGCTCCGTCATTCAATAAGATCATGGCTGATCATCAACCACAACTCCACTTTCCTGCCCGATCTCCATATCCCTTGATTCCCCTAGAGTCCAAAAGTCTATCCATCTCAGCCTTGAATATACTCAACGACTCAGCATCCACAGCCCTCTGGGGCAGAGAATTCCAAAGATTCACAACCCTCTGAGTGAAGAAATTCCTCCTCATCTCAGTCCTAAATGGCCGACCCCTTATCCTGAGACTGTGCCCCCTAGTTCTAGACACTCCAGCCAGGGGGAAACAACCTCTCAGCATCTACCCTGTCAATCCCCTTCAGAATCTTGTATGTTTCAATGAGATCACCTCTCATTCTTCTAAATTCCAGAGAGTATCGGCCCATTCTACACAATCTCTCCTCATAGGACAGCCCTCTCATCCCAGGAATCAATCTAGTGAACCTTCGTTGCACCGCCTCCAAGGCAAGTATATCCTTCCTTAGTGGTAGCGAGTTCCACATTCTCACCACTCTCTGGGTAAAGAAGTTAGTTCTTAATTAAAGGTGCTAAACCTTCATGACACCTCCCCTTTAAGAGAGATGTGTTTTTTTCAGTCTTCTATTCCTTCCCTTTTCTGTCAATTAATGGCTTTGTAGCAGATTGACAGAATCCCATCGGAATGCATTGACAGCTTAATTTCTAGTATGGTACAGCACAATCTTAACCCACAAGATTTTCTACCGAACTCTGCCTCAGAATAGAGGCAATAGCCAGAGCTATTATCACTGGGAGTGCTGTAATGTAAAGCAGCCAGAGTTTGGCTCGTGTTTTGAATTTGCTTTAGGGTTCTTTGTAATCCGAGATTGAACGGAAAGGATAACTTGATTCATGTTTAAAAATAAAATTATACACAGCAGTTCAGCTCCTGCTAATAAAACTCCCTCTCCAGTGCTCTGTCTGGAGCAGTCTGCCTCAAACCAATTGCCTAATTGGTACATTGTCTGATGTTCGTTGTTAAGGGAGCGTGTCTAAATTACATGCTCAAATCGATGTGAAACAACAACTTGTATTTATACAGCGCCTTTAATGTAGTAAAACGTCCCAAGGCGCTTCACAGGAGCGACTATCAAACAAAACTTGACACCGAGCCACATATTAGGACAGCTTGGTCAAAGAGGTAGGTTTTAAGGAGCGTCTTAAAGGAGGAGAGAGAGGTAGAGAGGCGGAGAGGTTTAGGGAGGGAATTCCAGAGCTTAGGGCCCAGGCAGCTGAAGGCACGGCCGCCAATGGTGGAGAGATTAAAATCAGGGATGCGCAAGAGGCCAGAATTGGAGGAGCGCAAAGATCTTAAGAGGACTGTACGGCTGGAGGAGGTTACAGAGATAGGGATGGGGCGAAAACATGGAGAAATTTGAAAACAAGGATGAGAATTTTAAAACTGAGGTGTTGCCGGACCGGGAGCCAATATAGGTCAGCTAGCTCATGGGTGAATGGGACTTGGTGCGAGTTAGGACACGGGGCAGCAGAGTTTTGGATGAGCTCAAGTTTATGGAGGGTCCAAGATGGGAGGCCGGCCAGGAGAGCGTTGGAATAGTCAATGGCACTTACTGAAATAAAGGAGCATCTATTAAAATTCCTATTACAACCCAAAGGTTTGAATTTGGAATGGGCTGCTTGAGGACTTTTTTTTACTTCTCCTCTATTTTATTTTATTTGCCTGAGGGAGCCATATCTGAGATAGCCATCCGAAGGAGAAGTAACACGCACTGAATGACGGACATCACACTCCGATTCCATTTCAGGGACAGTTCCTCAACCAGTTGCCCAATTCACTCATCAAGAACAAGCCCTGAAATTTACTGCCCTGAATTCCCTTGGGCCCACTCCTGGCCTAACATGGCCGACAGTGCGGTGGAGGGGGAAGGAAGACCTGGGCGGGAAGTGGAAACCCCGGGTCCTCACTCCGCGGAAGAGCTGCGAAGAGTTCTTGTTGGGGTCTGGGGCAAAGTCTGTGACATCACAAGGAGGCGGGGCCTTCAGGGCTGCATTCACCCCCCCGCCCCCCCCCCCGGGAGTCTCCGCCTCCTTTGCACCCAATTGGAAACTATAGTTATAAGGAAAGATGTGACACTTAGGGCCTAAAAAATGGGCCCGACGGATTTAGCAGCAGCCCGAACGCCCGAATAAAATGGGCTCAGGCCGTCCCGGCGTTAGATTTGTCACTGGTGTTCCCTTTTTAAGCCCGAACTTACTTTTTAATTCTCAATTTTCTGCCCTCTCCTCCACACTCTGAAGGCACTGACTTTCATAGATTCATAGAATCATACAGCACAGAAGGAGGTCATTCGGCCCATCGTGCCTGTGCCGGCTCTTTGAAAGAGCTCTCCAATTAGTCCCACTCCCCCCTGCTCTTTCCCCATCGCCCTGAAAATTGTTCCTTTTCAAGTATATATCCAACTCCCTTCTGAAAAATGCTATTGAATTTGCATTCACCGCCCTTTCAGGCAGTGCGCTCCAGATCACAAAGTTCTTCTCATCTCCCCTCTGATTCTTTTGCCATATGTGTATGCTGTAAAAAACATACCTTTAGGGTTACTTCAGCTTGAAAGGAGATGAATGAGAGGTGACCTAAGAGGGATACAAGATACTAAGTGGATTAGAAAAGGTTAATGCTGAGCATTCTGTCAAGTTAAACCATGACTCATTACAGCTTTGGTCCAAACATGGACAAAAGAGCTGAATTCCAGAGGTGAGGTGAGGGTGACTGCCCTTGACATCAAGGCAGCATTTGACCGAGTGTGGCATCAAGGAGCCCGAGTAAAGCTGAAGTCAATGGGAATCGGGGGGAAAACTCTCCACTGGCTGGAGTCATACCTAGCACAAAGGAAGATGGTTATGGTGGTCAATCATCACAGCCCCAAGACATCGCCGCAGGAGTTCCTCAGGGCAGTGTCCTAGGACCAACCATCTTCAGCTGCTTCATCAATGACCTGCCCTCCATCATAAGGTCAGAAGTGGGGATGTTCGCTGATGACTGCACGGAGTTCAATGCCATTCGCAACTCCTCAGATAATGAAGCAGTCCATGCCCGCATGCAACAAGACCTGGACGACATTCAGGCTTGGGCTGATAAGTGGCAGGTAACATTCGCGCCACAGAGGTGCCAGGCAATGACTATCTCCAAAAAGCGAGCATCTAACCACCGCCCCTTGACATTCAACGGCATTACCATCGCCGAATCCCCTACTATCAATATCCTGGGGGGTCACCATTGACCAGAAACTTAACTGTACCAGCCACATAAATACTGTGGCTACAAGAGCAGGTCAGAGGCTGGGTATTCTGTGGCGAGTGTCTCATCTCCTGACTCCCCAAGGCCTTTCCACCATCTACAAGGCACAAGTCAGGAGTGTGATGGAATACTCTCTATTTGCCTGGATGAGTGCAGCTCCAACAACACTCAAGAAGCTCGATACCATCCAGGACAAAGCAGCCCGCTTGATTGGCATCCCATCTACCACCTTAAAGATTCACTCCCTCCACCACCGGCATACCGTGGCTGCAGTGTGTACCATCTACAAGATGCACTGCAGCAACTCGCCAAGGCTTCTTCAGCAGCACCTCCCAAACCCGCGACCTCTTCCACCTAGAAGGACAAGGGCAGCAGGCGCATGGGAACACCACCACCTCCAAGTTCCCCTCCAAGTCACACACCATCCTGACTTAGAAGTATATCGCCGTTCCTTCATCGTCGCTGGGTCAAAATCCTGGAACTCCCTCCCTAACAGCACTGTGGGAGTACCTTCACCACAAGGACTGCAGCGGTTCAAGAAGGCGGCTCACCACCACCTTCTCAAGGGGCAATTAGGAATGGGCAATAAATGCCGGCCTTGCCAGTGACGCCCACATCCCATAAACGAATAAAAAGAAGAGGGGTCATAGGGATAAGCAAGTAAAGGGCAAATTCAGGACTAATGTCAGGAAACAATTCTTCATGCAGAGAGTGATCAATATTTGGAATTGAGTATTTTCTCTGGTTGGGGAATCAAAGACAAGTGGTCATCAATTTAAAATCACTTTGAGGCCAATGTACTTTTGAAGTGTAGTCACTGTTGTAATGCAGGGAATACAGCAGCCAATTTGCACACAGCAAGCTCCCACAAACAGCAATGTGATAATGACCAGATAATCTGTTTTTAGTGATGTTGGTTGAAGGATAAACATTGGCCCCAGGACACCGGGGATAACTCCCCTACTTTCTCTTTGAAATAGTGGCCGTGGGATCTTTTACGTCCACCTGAGAGAGCAGACGGGGCCTCGGTTTAACATCCCATTATGAAAGACGGCCCCCTCCGACAATGCAGTGCTCCCTCAGTACTGCACTGGGAGTGTCAGCCTGGGTTAGGTGCTCAAGTCCCTGGAGTGGGACTTGAACCCACAACCTTCTGACTCAGAGGCGAGAGCACGACCGACCGAGCCACAGCTGACACCTTGACACCTGAGGGGAGAGGTTAGGATAAATATCTCTAAAGAGAGGGTTGTTGGCACATGGAATCCTTTGCCACAGTGAGTGGTTGAGACAGAGACCATGGAATCTTTTAAGGGAGAAACTGGATAAATATTTGAAGTAGAGGACGATACAGGGCTATGGGGAGAGCGCGGGGCGGCGAGAGTGGTTTTGAATCGCTTTGGTATAGAGACAGCAGAGAGACGATGGGCCGAACGGCCTTCTGTTGTGTTGCTAATTTATACGGTACACTCAGCTACCGTTGAACACCTAGCTGCTTCACCAAGTCAGGTAAGAGAGCCAAGTATGAAAGTAGCAGCGATTACTGTTATCAAGCAGACACGGGAGATCAGAAGCCGAGTATAGAAAATTGCTTTTAACAAATGCACAGCTTTTTCTAAAACTGTCAGCTTGGCTTGGAGGCAGCGATCTAATCTCCTCCATCAGAAGGTCATGGGTTCAAGTTTCACTCCAGGGAACTGAGCACGTAATCTAGGCTGACAATTCATTGCAGTACTGTGAGGGGGTGCGGGTGTGGTTGGCGGGTGTTAAAAAAAAAATACTTGCATTTCTACAGCGCCTTTTACAACCTCAGGACGTCCCAAAGTGTTTTACAGTACTTTTGAAGTGTAGTCGCTGTTGTAATGTAGGAAACGCGGCAGCCAAATTGCGCACAGCAAGCGCCAACAAACGGCAATGAGGGAATCGTTTTTTTTTTAAGTTTATTCATTCTTGGGATGTGGGCAATAAATGCTGGCCTTCTTGAACCGCTGCAGTCTTTGTGGTGAAGGTACTCCCACAGTGCTGTTGGGGATGGAGTTATTATTGTTTTTCATAGCGGCTTTTACAACTGAGTGGCTTGCTAGGCCAGTTCAGAGGGCATTTGCTGTGGGTCTGGAGTCACATATAGGCCAGACCAGGTAAGGACGGCAGATTTCCTTCCCTGAAGGAGATTAGTGAACCAGATGTGTTTTTACGACAATCCGGTAGTTTCATGGTCACCATTACTGATACATAGAAACATAGAACATAGAAACATAGAAAAATAGGAGCAGGAGTCGGCCATTCGGCCCTTCGAGCCTGCTCCGCCATTCAATATGATCATGGCTGATCCTCTATCTCTATACCATATTCCCGCTCTCTCCCCATACCCCTTGATGCCTTTTGCGTCTAGAAATCTATCTATCTCCTTCTTAAATATATTCAGTGACTTGGCCTCCACAGCCTTCTGTGGTCGAGAATTCCACAGGTTCACCGCCCTCTGAGTGAAGAAATTTCTCCTCATCTCAGTCCTAAATGTCCTACCCCGTATCCTGAGACTGTGACCCCTTGTTCTTGACCCCCCAGCCAGGGGAAACATCCTCCCTGCATCCAGTCTGTCTAGCCCTGTCAGAATTTTATATGGTTCAATGAGATCCCTTCTCATTCTTCTAGTGAATACAGGCCTAGTCGACCCAATCTCTTCTAAAACAACAGTCCTGCCATCGCAGGAATCAGTCTGGGGAACCTTCGTTGCGCTCCCTCTTTGGCAAGTATATCCTTTCTTAGGTAAGGAGACCAAAACTGCACACAATACTCCAGGTGTGGTCTCACCAAGGCCCTGTATAACTGTAGTAGGACATCCTTGCTCCTATACTCAAATCCTCTTACAATGAAGGCCAACATACCATTTGCCTTCCTAACTGCTTGCTGCACCTGCATGTTTGCTTTTAGTGACTGGTGTACAAGGACACCCAGGTCTCTCTGTACATCAACATTTCCCAATCTATCACAATTTGTACATCAACATTTCCCAATCTATCACCATTAAAAAACCCTACTAGCTTTCTATTTAATTAACTGAATTTAAATTCCCCAGCTGCCGTGGTGGGATTTGAGCTCGTATCTCTGGACCATTAGTCAAGGCCTCTGGATTACTAGTCAAGTAACGTAACCACTTTAAGAACATAAGACATAGGAGCAGGAGTCGGCCATTTGGCCCTTCGAGCCTGCTCCGCCATTCAACAAGATCATGGCTGATCTTCTACCTCATCTCCACTTTCCCACCCGATCTCCATATCCCTTGATTCCCTTAATATCCAAAAATCTATCAATCTCTGTCTTGAATATACTCAAAGACTGAGTCTCCACAGCCCTCTGGGGCAGAGAATTCCAAAGATTCACCACCGTCTGAGTGAAGAAATTTCTCCTCATCTCAGTCCTAAATGGCCGACCCCTTATTCTGAGACAGTGACCCCTGGTTCTAGACTCCCCAGCCAGGGGAAACATCCTCCCTGCATCTACCCTGTCAAGCCCTGTAGGAATTCTGTATGTTTCAATGAGATCATCTCTCATTCTTCTAAACTCTAAAGAATATAGGCCTAGTCCACTCAATCTCCTCATAGGACAATCCCCCCATCCCAGGAATCAGTCTGGTGAACTTTCGTTGCACTCCCTCTGTGGCAAGTATATCCTTCCTTAGGTAAGGAGACCAAAACTGTACACAGTACTCCAGGTGTGGTCTCACCAGGGCCCTATGCTACCATTCCCATGCGATATTGGTTGAGGGATAAACGTTGGCCAGGACATCGGGGAAGCAGCAAAGACAGTGAAAGAGAAGGGTTCAGAGTAGGTTTTTTTGAAAGTAGCAGAGGAAGAAGCGCCAGAATTGAGGTGGCAACGTGGCTGAAAGCGCAGGTGCTAAATAGAAACATAGAAACATAGAAGATAGGAGCAGGAGTAGGCCATTCAGCCCCTTGAGCCTGCTCCGCCATTCAATGCGATCATGGCTGATCATCCAAATTCAGTACCCTGTCCCTGCCTTCTCCCCATATCCCTTGATCCCTTTAGCCTTAAGAAATATATCTAACTCATTCTTGAATATATTTAATGAATTGGCCTCAACTGCCTTCTGTGGTAGAGAATTCCACAGGTTTACCACTCTCTGGGTGAAGAAATTCCTCCTCATCTCTGTCCTAAATGGCTTACCCCTTATCTTTAGACTGTGACCCCTGGTTCTGCACTCCCCCGCCATCGGGAACATCCTTCCTGCATCTAGTCTGTCTAGTCCTGTTAGAATTTTATAAGTTTCAATGAGGTCCCCTCTCATTCTTCTAAACTCCAGCGAGTATAAGCCCAATCGACCCAATCTCTCCTCGTACGTCATTCCTGCCATCCCAGGTATCAGCCTGGTGAATCTTCGCTGCACTCCCTCCATGGCAAGAACATCCTTCCTCAGATAAGGCGACCAAAACTGCACACAATACTCAAGATGTGGTCTCACCAAGGCCCTGTACAACTGCAGCAAGACATCCTTGTTCCTGTACTCGAATCCTCTCGCTATGAAGGCCAACATACCATTTGCCTTCTTAACTGCCTGCTGCACCTGCATGCTTACCTTCAGCGACTGGTGCACAAGGACACCCAGGTCTCGTTGCACTTCCCCTTTTACCAATCTATGGGCAGAGTGGAGGAAACCAGGAACAACCGCAGCACAAAACAGGCCATAATTCAACATACAATTGGCAACAAGTAGTCAACCATGCTCAGCGAAGGCACTAAAAAAATGATACTACAGAATCACACTGGCACTGTGGCTACGGCACATCGTTGAGGTAGAGTTTGGTTGGATTATACTTGACCTGGGAACGTCAAGACTGACAAAACATTCTATTCTCCAACACTGACATCCTGCACCTTGACAAGCTCAAAAATTCGCCCGAAGAATATATCATTTCGGAAAAAAAAATACACGTTTAACTCAATTGACTTTGATGCTTTGGGCAGCTCAAGTTATTGTTTTACTTTACAGTCACTGAATAATCTCTCGCAGACTCTGTCAGTACTCAGCCCAAGGATAGCTGTCCTCCAGTCTCCCTGCTCATGCAAGCAAGCTGATAAACATATGTTTTGAAAATTACTCTTTTTTAAAATTTCCTCATCCAATTTGTCACGCCACTGTTAAAATATTAATTAGTTCTCGAGCAATGTTCCCTCTAATTTTTTTTTGGGGGTGCGCGGCCCCTTTAACGGGCTGTGCGGCCCATTCAAATTCTCGCGCACGCGCATTTCTTTCCATTCAAGAGCCGGTGAGCGGCCTGCGCGGACATCTAGACATTGTTCTCCACCCCCCTTATCACTGCCTGCCTCATCGGAACAACAGTGTCAGCTGTGGCTCAGTGGGTAGCACGCTTGCCTTTGAGTCAGGAGGGCTGTGGGTTTCAATTCGCCACCCCAGAGACTTGAGCCCATAATCTAGGCTGACACTCCCAGTTGCAGTGCTGAGGGAGTGCTGCACTGTCGGAGGTGCCGTCTTTCGGATGAGACGTTAAACCGAGGCCCCGTCTGCTCTCTCAGATGGACGTAAAAGATCCCATGGCCACTATTTCGAAAAAGAGCAGGGGAGTTCTCCCCCGGTGTCCTGGGGCCAATATTTGTTCCTCAACCAACACCACAAAAACAGATTATCTGGTCATTGTCACATTGCTGTTTGTGGGAGCTTGCTGTGCGCAAATTGGCTGCCGCGTTTCCTGCATTACAACAGTGACTCCACTTAAAAAAGTACTTCATTGGGGCTGTAATGGGCTTTGGGACGTCCTGAGGTCATGAAAGGCGCTGTTGAAATGCAAGTCTTTCTTTATAGGAATTGAAAAAAGACCGAGGTCCATCGAGCTCACCTTCTACCATCCTGGTAGTCGATGATCCAACGATAATGGAGTTGTTGACTAATCACAGGCAATCAATCTCCATCAATGAGTCTACAACAGACCCAGACATGAGGCGAGGAAAACCCCCAGTGGTGGAGAGCTTTGGGGACCAGAGGTCCAAAGTCACCCGTTCCTCCCGAGCTCGCTACACTCCCCCACCTCACGTCTCACATACTGTATCCCAAAATGTTATTTTTTGAATGAAATCTAATTTGCATTTGAACGACTCCACACTAACTGCTTCGACCGTCTCCCTAGGGAGCCTGTTCCGTAAATTGACCGCTCGCTGTCTGAAATACTGTTTCCTCAGATTAGTTTTGAATTTACCCCCTCTTCAAGCGCAGGCCGTGTCCTCTGGTTCCACTGTTTTGGGCAAGGTGAGACAGATTGTCATGGTCGACATTATCCAGTCCCTTTAGAATCCTAAAAACTGCATTGCTCTGCACCCATCACTTCACACAAAGGGTGGTGGAAATCTGGACTTCAAGGGTTAAGTTACGAGGAGAGATTACACAAATTAGGATTGTATTCCCTAGAATTTAGAAGGTTAAGGGGTGATCTGATCGAAGTTTTCAGGATATTAAGGGGAACAGATAGGGTAGATAGAGAGAAACTATTTCCACTGGTTGGGGAGTCTAGGACTAAGGGGCATAGTCTAAAAATGAGAGCCAGACCTTTCAGGAGTGAAATTAGGAAACACTTCTACACACAAAGGGTGGTAGAAGTTTGGAACTCTCTTCCGCAAACGGCAATTGGTGCTAGATCAATTGTTATTTGTTAACCAAAGGTATTAAGCGATATGGGCCAAAGGCGGGTATATGGAGTTAGGTCACAGATCAGCCCTGATGTCATTGAATGGTGGAACAGGCTTGAGGGGCGGAATGGCCTCCTCCTGTTCCTATGGAACTCTCTCTCCCCAAAAACGCTGTTGAGGCTGGGGGGGGGGTCAATAGAAAATTTCAAAACTGAGATTGATAGATTTTTGTCAGGCAAGGGTATTAAGGGATAAAGAACCAAGGCAGATAGATGGAATTAAGATACATATCAGCCATGATCTCATTGAATGGCGGAACAGGCTCGAGGGGCGGAATGGCCTCCTCCTATTCCTATTAGAGTGTTTCACATTGGCTGAGAGCAAGTTGACTTTAATTCTAATTCATAGCCTCCATAGAATCACCTCACCTCTTGTTCCCCCTTAAGATCAAGTATTTAATGTGTGTAGAAATGTTTGAATTCAGCAGTTTTATGAAAACACTGCAATACTGATCTATCCACTAGAGGGAGGACTACCCCGTTCTGTGTTTTACATTTGCTGAGATAAAGGGAGTGTAGGTTGATTCTAAGTAGCTTATTTTATTTTACTGAAGGAGTGCCTGCTTAGCAGCAAGATCTTATCACCGGCTCAGAGACCACAGGCATCATAGAATCACAGAGCAATACTGAGGGGTTGTGGGTTATACAGCGCCTTTCTCAACCACTGGACGACCCAAAGCCAATGAAGTATTTTTGAAGTGTAGTCACTGTTGTAATGCAGGAAATGCGGCAGCCAATCTGCACACAGCAAGCTCCCACAAACAGCAATGTGATAATGACCAGATACTCTGTTTTAGTGATGTTGATTGAGGGATAAGTATTGGCCCCAGGACACCGGGGATAACTTTGAAATAGCGGTCGTGGGATCTTTTACGTCCACCTGAGAGAGCAGACAAGGCCTCGGTTTAACGTCTCATCCGAAAGACGGCACCTCCGACAGTGCAGCGCTCCCTCAGCGCTGCACTGGAGTGTCAGCCTAGATTTTTGTGCTCAAGTCTCTGGAGCGGGACTTGAACACACAACCTTCTGACTCTGAGGCGAGAGAGAGAGTGCTGCCCACTGAGCCACAGCTGACACACACATTGTATATATATATATTATTAATTCCCAGGTTGTGGGCAACATCATTTAAAAAAAACCAGATTATCCAGTCATTCTCACATTGCTGTTTGTGGGAGCTTGCTGTGCAGTAAATTGGCTGCCGCGTTTCCCACATTACAACAGTGACTGCACTTCAAAAAGTACTTCATTGGCTGTAAAGTGCTTTGGGATGTCCGGAGGTCATGAAAGATGCTGTATAAATGCAAGCCCTTTCTTAAATTTGACCATGAACGGAGACAGCCACGTTGTAAATGAGTCACCTGTAGAAGAGCTGGACAACCCAAACTGAGAGACAGTACGTCAACCTAATTATTATTGGAACTTGCCTCTCGCTGCTCAGAAGCAGTGAGATGATGATACGCCTTTCGACAAATACTTCATAGAATCGTAGAATGATACAGTACGGAAGGAGGCCCATCGTGCCTGTGCCGGCTCTTTGGTAGAGCTATCCGATGAATCCCACTCCCCCCACCCCTCGCTCTTTCCCCGTAGCCCTGCAATTTTTTTCCCCCCTTCAAGTATTTACCCAATTCTCTTTTGAAAGTTGCAGATTTATACTTTCCAGCAACCGTTGCGACCGGTTTTATCAAAAGTTAGGAAGAAGATTAACCATTGAGTGTTTCATTAAGGGGAAGCGAGATAATGGAGAAAGGAATAGAAGGATATGCTGATAGGGTGAGATGAAATAGGATGGGAAGAGGCTCGTGTGGAGCATAAACACCGGCATAGACCTGTTGGGCCGAATGGCCTGTTTTTGAGCTGTAAATTCTATGTAACTCTAGTCTCAAGGACTTTCCAAATGCATATTAACTTTGGACCAAATGGCTTTCTAGCACAATCAATAAGATAACACTCCTTGCGCTGAAATACCTTGCCCTAAGGTGAAGGGAATATAATTATTTCCTCGCTATCGCTCGTTAAACTAAACAATATCAGATTGAATAACTATCGAGGTGCCTTCATCCGGAAGCAGGAGATCTCACTCTCTGGATCAGGATACAGGAAAAAGCTTGTTCCCTGATAGACAAAATGCTCCCTCCGGGTACATAAGAATAGGAGGAGGCCATTCAGCCCCTCAAGCCTGCTCCTCCATTCAATGCGATCATGGCTGATCTTCGACCTCAACTCTGTTCACCCACCTTGGCTCCATATCCTAGCCACCAACCTCTCTCTATTTTAATTACTATAATGGTTAGTGTTTTTCTGAATTTTCCTCTCTTTAGCTGTAGATATCCAATCCTACGCCCTCTTCTTCATTGTACTGAAGTCAAGTCTCCTAATCTAACTCATTCTTTCCTAAGAACTCAAAATTGGAATTCCTTATTCCTATAATCTACAGGCTTTTGAAGACCCAGCCTTGGTGTCACCTCATCGCTACTTCCTGATTCAGCTGTCGCTAGGTCTATATCCTGGAACCCCCTCAATGCCTAACAGCACTGTGGGAGCACCTTCGCCACACGGACTTCAGCGGTTCAAGAAGGAAGGCCCACCACCACCTTCTCAATGGGCAACTAGGGATGGGCAATGAATGCCTAGCCTTGCCAGCGATGCCCACATCCCATAAACGAATGGGAAAATAAACCC